>CAUZXS010001013.1:17500-127500 GCA_963585895.1 Sepioteuthis lessoniana | reverse complement strand
GAGGGTTCCTTCTAGAGCGGAGATGTCCCCCGTTTGATTATAGCATATATATTCCGGTTTGTGTGCATTGACATAGGACTCTACCAACGGCTGCTCGTTCCAAACTATGCAGTAGTGTTTCGGCTTGGTTGGGTGTATTTGCCAGTATCGCTATGTCATCGGCGTCGGTAATTGTTGTTGCGGGGTGCTTCTGCTTCTTTTCTTTGTCAGCTCCAAGCCGTTCTCTTTTATTTTGTCAATCGATGTTCTAAGTACGTAGTCTAGACAAATGATAAAGAGGTACGGAGCCAGCGTGTCCCTTGTAGTACTCCTGCTACAATGTCGAAGTATTCTGTGTCCATCTGGTGATCGTACTTTTACTTTAGTGTTTCTATAGGGAATCGTTATTGCTGCTACGGTCTCTTTCGGTATGCCGTATGCTAGTCGGATTTGTTCCATCTTTTCTCTGTGAATGGAATCGAAGACCTTGGTTAAGTCGACAAATATTCATGTCGCTTGTAGGTTTTTTGCCCGTACACCTTCAAGGATTCTACGGATGGTTAATATTTGTGAGGTCGTGGATCTATTTCTTCGGAAGCCATTTTAGTTTTTCTAAGTATGTTGTCGATTTTGGGTTCTATGTGGTTTCGTAGTAGGGCATTGTAGATTTTGGCGACTATGGATGTAAGTGTTATGCCTCGGCAGTTTTTGGCTAATCCGAGGTCCCCCTTTATAGGGAAGGGGAGGATGCATCCCTTCATCCATCTATCTATCGGATTTTGATTATATACTGCGTTGCAGTGTCGGAGCAGTATGTCGTCGAATTGTCTGGTCTTCCATACTTCTGGGGAATCTCGTCCAGCCCTGCAGCTTTCCTATTTTTAATTTTTCTGAGAACAGAGTTGAGTTCTTCTTGTGTGAACGGTCCTAGTTTAATGTCCAATTGTTAACTAATTATTCTGATGATTGGTTCAAGTGTTATTTTCGGTGGGTTTCCTAGTAGGTTTTCGAAATGCTGTTTCCACAGTTTTATTCTTTCTTGTTGGTTTTGCAGCTTTCAGTTTTGCTTTGGCTGTGTTCTTTCTTCTACTCACTTCGTTTATTGTTTGCCAGGCTATCCTAGATTGTCTATCTTCCACTGAGTCTCTAATCTTATCTGATTTTGAATGTATTCTGTCTGTTCCTTTATATATATGCCTGCTAATTGATATTGTGCCGTTTTTAGTTTTCGGGCATTTGTGTTTGTTGGGTTTTTCGATAGTTTTGGGAGGCTGTTTTCACTAGTGCACGTTTTTCTCTCACCGTTAAAGTTTCCCATGGGACTCTATATTTAGTTTTGAGTTTTGTTGGAATACATTTCCCTGCTGCCTCGAGGTGCGCATTGACAAAATTTTCATATCGTCATTTGGTGCACTTTTTTCCGTCTTCTCTTGTAGTGTTTCGAATCTGTTTCTTAATTCTAATACGTATTTATGTCTTATATCTCTGTTGGTCAAAAGGGCCCAGTCATAGTGTTTGGTGGTCGCTGTTCGTTTGGCGTTTTTTCGTAGGCTTAACCGTATTTTCGCCGTGACTATTCGGTGATCAGAGACACACCCTCGAAAGAGGAGTAACACACACACACACACACACCGATAACCCTATTTAAATATCAAAATAACAACAAATACTAGATTTTCGAAGCACTTCATATTAGAATCTTCAGCGGTAAAGACGCACTTACGTAGTTGTAATATGCAAAACGAAAGTTACATCACTTTTGTAATAGACCCTCCCCTGATGATGGCCCAATGTCGGGCAGAAAGTACTAGGGATATATACAACTCTGGACAATACATAAATCAATTCCACCGAAAACGATAAAAGCAATACAGAAATATGAACGGATCCAGAACAAAATATTTAGACAGGAAATATCTTTTATGTTTAATGAAATTTGTGTATATATATTTGTGTGTGTGTGCATACATATACATACTCTCTCTCTCTCTATATATATATATATATATATATATATATATATATATATATATATATATATATATATATATATATATATATATATATAGAGAGAGAGAGATATGGACCGTGTTAAACTAACTTGAAAAATACTTAGCGTTTCTCTTCCAAGACAGAAGAGTTCAAAATCTTTTTTTTAATATGTTGTCTTTTACATAGAAGTTTGTTGAGAAACTTGTATTTAAGTTCATAAAATTATTCGAGGCGGACCGTGTTAAACTGCCTCAGTCCTGAAATCTATTTTGAATTATTTTGTACTGTTTGTGACGGCGGCGAAGTAATAAGTTTGTTATTTGTTATAATACCCCTCCCCATACAATCCAACTTTTTTTTGGGGGGGGGTTCAAGCCACGGTTGTTATTTGTTTACGTGAAATTCAGTTGTTATTTTTCATCTTTCATTTCATTGAATTTCTCTATGTCCGAAATTTGCTCATTCCTTTAAAAAAAAAAAAATCGCCCCCCTCCACCTAGTTGCCTCAAACAACTATTGAGGAGCCAAATATTTTGGACATGTCTCAGCAGGACATTTTTAATAACCTGAGACCCTCTCGCTCAGAGAACCCGCAAGAATTATCATCCGTTTCATCATCAATTCCACCAGCACAAAAAGCACCGGCCACGCCAGATCGGCAAGTGACGACGAAATCCTACCAATACCAGAACTAGAAGAAGCAATTGAAGCAAAGACTATCTTTCGTAGTCACTCTCGTCGCCTGTCTAAGCGTATATGGTGGCGTAGAAAGTATTACACATATCAAATCCAAAAGTGGCAAAGCTTTTGGTGACTACGCTTTTATGTTGGGGGGGGGGCTTCAGGCCATACCCAACACTATAAAGTCCCAGGATCAGACGATGATGGTGGTCGTTGAGGGCAGGAGACTCCTGTGCTGGAAACGAAAGCAGCTGGGCCATTTTGCCCGATTCTGCCCAAAAAAAAAAAAACAAAAAAAAAACATATCTTCAACTACTACAACGGCGACCATAACAACTAAAATAGCAGCAGTCACTACAGAACACACAACTGCAACAAAAGAATAATTAATGAAACGGAAACTGGGGACAACCCCAACAAAGTAGAAGGGTGGACCCAGGTAACCCGGAAGAAAAAATCCCCACCAAAGCATCATATTCATTAACAATAAAAGAATGGTCAAAACACCAACCATAGAATCAACAGCAGCAACAAAAGCCATGGCAAAGAAAAAGAAAAAACATCCACCGGAAGAATAGCCTGAGGACATAGACACCTCTACGAATCTAAAAAGAAGGAGGGACAGTGGGGACACAACCATGGAGTGGGAAAAAGATTTATGTTCATCCATCCTTTTATAGTTCCCTGAAGATGATGTACTCCTTGGATGTCGGAAGAATTTCCAGGGACGGCCGACAGTGTGAATGTTGCTGTAGTGCAAGACTGTCGGGTACTGGAGAACGACTTTGTCATTCTTTCAGCATACGGCAACCGCAGCAGCGCTGGGGTCTCTTTGCTAATTGGACGCAACCTTATTGCTAATGTAAACGTTGTTTTTCCAGGTGATGCGAGCCGACTGGCTGTGGCCGATGTTGCCGTTAAAAGCTTCAAGTTCTGGGCGGTCGCGGTTTATGCGTCCAATATCAGTGGTGAGAAGACTTTCGACGGTTGGTACCGTTCCTCAACGATCCGAAGCGGATAGTTCCAGTGGGTGATTGGACTGCGATCCTTGATCCCAAGATAGATAAGGTCGGGCGAGGTGTTAGTAGGTTGGAAAGGTGTGAAAACAGCCTGATCGACCTGATGGCCCGGCACGGCTAGGTCGACAGGTTTCATTTAGATCCCCCAGGGCGGGAGATGTGGACGTGGCTAGATAACTCGCCCTCAACCCGAGTAGGCTCCAACTTGGACACAGTGTGAGAAGAACTGACTGATTTCGTTAGTTGTCCCACGTTCCACTTGATAGGGCTGACTGACTAAACTTGTTTGGGTCACTAATAGTTAGCTAATAGACCTAGTCTAGTCGGCTACTGGACGTTCTGTACCTCCTTTCTGGAAATACGGGACTTCCGGGACCAGTTGGAATCCTTAATTAAGCGGGCGCTAGTGGGTGGGCATCACTGAAACATAGGATTAGACATTTCGCCACCAAGTACGGTCAACAGCTCAACCTAGATAGGACCAAGAAGTCGAAATCTATAGAAGATAGACTTTCCCATGCAGTGGATGGGAGGGACTCTCTAAACGTAGAACTAGCTAGGAGAGACCTTGAGCATGAGACTAGCAATTCGTTGCTGGGTCTAGGTTAAAAAGAGTTCTCAACGAAGCTGTGAAATCGAACGCTACTGCGCGTGAGGAAGAAGTGCGAAGGTTTCCCGGTCGGTATATTGATTGTGTCAAGTCCTCGGATGGACGCGTGCTGCGGTCGAATCATGAGATGCGTGACGCCTTTCAGGTGGACTTTCGTTATCGCTTTGCCCACTGTCCTGATCTCCCGCTCCTGGAGTTTAAGCAGCAATTTAACTGACTTCCCCTGCCTTGGGGCGGCGGAAGCAGCTAGCTGCAAGGTTGTGGTTACTGAACGCGAAGTCCGTGATGCGTAGAAGCAGGTCGGCCTCAACATTCGCCAGGACTAAATGGTCTACCCTAGGAGGTGTACTTGAGGCTACCGTACATGTTTGTACCTATTCTGACGGATATGTTCAACCATTGGTTCGCCCAGGTGGCCATCCCTGATAGCGTTACCAATGGAGTGATCATATTGTTGAAGGCATGTTTGGGTGGGACTAGATGATTACAGACCCATAACTGCTGAACACAGAGTTAAAGATGTTGGCCCGGGTCTTAGCAAGCTGCTTAAAGCTTGTCATAAGCAATCTGATCGGCTCTAAGCAGACCTACGTTGTGAAGTGAAGATCAATCCAAGACAACCTGCACTTTATTTGCGAGATCCTAGAGGGGTTCAAAGACGGCACGAAACCCGCCCTGATCAATTTAGATCAGTCCAAGGCCTTCGATAGGGTTGACAATCGGTTTTTGGCATCTGTTTTGGAGACTGCCGCAGATAGATTAGCAGAGCCCCTGCTCCGAAGGCTTAGGGGGAAAATCCGGCCCTGTACGGTATCCCCTTTGCTTGCCCTCTAATAGCAAGTTTTTCCGCATTCGCAGCTAGCACGGAACGCGTTGTCCTTTCTTGGCTAGGACTTCAGAGTGGGCCTAGCAGACGTGCCTGATCATGTTCGCTGCGACATGGGCTTGGAAGAAACGGCTGAGCCTGCCATCTACTATTGCGAGCGAGTCCACCCGTTCTGGGATCACGTTGGAGACTGGACAGCTCGCATCGAACCTAAGCATCTCGTGCTGCTTGACGTTGGTTACGTCGTAGACAACGTATTAACTCCGTTTCAGATAGAGAAGCGTGTGGTGTTTCTCGCGATCCTAGCTGTAGCCAGAATGGTGATTTGGACGACGCAAACTTTTCTCAACGTGATATGAGATTGTTTTTTAAGCATCAGCTTAGGTTCAAGATCAGATGCGATAGAAATCGCTTGGATCGCATAACATTCGATAAAAGATGGGTGAATGCAGCGAGCCTGGTCGCACGAAAGGGGGAAATTTTGGAGTCATCCTTCCCTCCTCTTCTGCGCATGGCGTCTACGGTCCGGGTCCTTCTGGACCCCATACTGGATAAGTAGGTTTTTGAGAATTAATTTTTTTATTTATTGCGGACTTTTTGTCCTCATCTTGGTAGTTTTTGTGTTGTTTCTTCTTTCACTACGTTTCGGCCAAATTTCACCTCTGGCCTTCTTCACGTGATTTACTGCGACCTCGGATAGGAATGCCGAGTCTTGTCACCGTATCCCCAGTAATTACTGCCTTCCATAGTTGTTGTCTATCGCACCACGATTTTGACCAAGTAAACCTCTGGCCGGCTTGGGTAGGATTTGAAACCGCTATCTTCTGACAAAGCTCACCTGGAACCGTAGAGACTATCCGCTGCGCCATGGGCCCCGAAGGGCGTTAAAGGTTGGATTTTTTGGTCTTATAAATCCAATTATTTGTTCTTATCTGGTCTTCCATAGTCGGGTCCGTACCGAATTTGTAATTGTCTTTAATTGGGATGCTTTTGAGATGAGGCTTCTTAATCTGAGAATTGATTTTTTTTTATTTATTGCGGACTTTTTGTCCTCATCTTGGTAGTTTTTGTGTTTCTTCTCTCACTACGTTTCAGCCACGACTTCACCTCTGGCCTTCTTCAGGTGATTTACCGCGACCTCGGATAGGAATGCAGAGTCTTGTAACCGTATCCCCAGTAATTACTGCCTTCCATAGTTGTTGTCTATCGCAACACGATAAAAAATTAACGCAGTGAAAGAGGAATCAACACAAAAACTACCAAGATGAGGACAAAGACAAAGTAGGTTTTTGTCTTTTAACCATAGTTAGCAGTATGTTGTGAGTCATCGTCCCTGCCTCATAGTTGTTAGTCTCCAAAAAAAAAAAAAATAATTGTGGACTTTAAGTTAAAACTTAATGACAAAATAGGGAAATTTTTCAAAGCTATGGGAAGCAGGACGTAAAAGCAAGCAGATAAACCCTCTGATGGCTCAACACAATGCCTAACCAGGTCCTGAGCGTATGAATCCTACAGTTCAACGGTCAGGATCGTATAGTTCGAGCGGGGAATTACTGCTGCTCATCTATAAGGGTGGCTTCTGTAAATGAGAATAAAAACAGCCATCGAAAGATTACCATGACCCACACTCAAACCACCTGTCCAGGTGTAGTCAACGTATTCTACAGCCCCAGCCGACAGGGCAATACAGAGTTAATCTCAGAACAGTTTTATTTCAGATTATTCAGTTTAGCATAAGTACGTAGTTTAAATGTCAAAACAGTTATATTTTCAACTATTCAGTTTAGCATAAATACGCAGTTTAAATGCACCCCCCAGTAAACTAACCACCGTTTAGTTCTATTTAACCCATAGATAGAACCCTTATCAGGTACTACTACTCTGGGCAAGAGTGGACCTGGGGACGATGGCAATGTAGGAGTACCCTGCATTCCCCAAAGCTCCAGTATTACTGGAACCCTCCCCCCATCAGATTGTTTACTTTCATAACCAGGACACTCGTTGGGGGGGGTCTTACCCCTCTGCAGATAAACAGTCGGTGTATTCTACAGCCCCAGCCGACTGGGATAAAATAGAATAGGACAACTACCGGAGCTGACTGCATCGGCCATAGACATAATATGCATTCAAGAACACAGATACAAACATAGCGAAGATATCAAATATCACGATAATGGCAATGGATGGACGCTAGCCACTGCATCTGTATGGAAAAACTGTCAATGCCACAATAGGAGGGGTAGGTATGCTTATAGGACCACGAGCCCAAAAATCACTAAATAGCATAGAGAAAATACAACCTAGGATGATGGTAGCTACTTTTAATAGCAACCCCAGCGCAACAATCATCTCCTGCTACAGCCCTACTAATGCTACTGAAGAAACTGACCTCATAACCTTTAATAATAAGTCATCTTCCTTTGTTCGTAGCATCTCGATACACAAGGTTCTCGTCATTGCTCAAATTGGTAAAATCGTTAACCACAAATTTAGCCAACACAACTCATTAAGCAGAAATGGGCAACATTTAACAGATTTCATGCTAGAAAATAGATTAACAGGCCTCAATACAAACTTTCAGAAAAGGGAGAGAAAACTATGGACCTACACCTACGCAAACAATACTAAAGCACACATAGACTACGTCTTTATAAATAAGAAATGGAATAATAGCGCATTGAATTGCAAGGAATACTCCCCCTTCGTGGATGTGTCCTCCGATCACCGAATTGTCACGGCAAAAATATGACTGAGCCTACGAAGGAATGCGACCCGGATAACAACCACTGTACACTATGACTGGTCCCTGCTTAACAACAGGGATATTAGAGATGAATATGCATTAACACTAAGAAACAAATTCGATGCACTACAGAAGACAGAAACACCTACTTCGAATGGCGAATATAAGAATTTCATCAATGCCCACTTAGAAGAGGCAGCGGATTGCATACCAACTAAAATAAGAACTACACCTAGAGTCCCATGGGAGACATAAGCAGTTAGGAAAAAACGTGCAGACGTGAAAACTACCTCCAAATGCAATAAGAAGAACCCAACCAATATCAATGCCCTGAAGCTTAAAAAAGCACAAAATGAATTAGCTAACATATACCTAAAATAACAAACAGAATACATATAAAATCATATCGATAAGATTAGAGACTCGGTTGAAGATGAAATACCCCCAGAAGTATGGAAGACCGGGAAATTCGACGACATACAGCTCCGACATTGTAATACAGTATATAATCAAAACCCAATAGACAGATGGACGAAAGGATGCATCCTTCCCTTTCCTAAAAAGGTGACATCGGATTAGCCAAGAACTACTGATGTATAACCCTTACATCCATAGCGGCCAAGATATACAAGGCATAACTACGCAACCGCATAGAACTCAAAATTGAGAACATACTTAGGGAGAACCAAAATGACTTTCGGAGGAATAGATCCACGAAGTCACACATTTTGATTATCCATCGAATTCTTGAAGGTGTTCGAGCAAAAAACCTAGAGGCAACAATAGTATTTGTTGACTTTACCAGAGGAAAGGTGGAGCAAATTATACTCGCCTACGGCCTACCAAAAGAAACTGCCGCAGCCATAATAATGCTATATAGAAACACAAAAGTAAAAGTTCGTTCCCCGGATGGAGACACAGACTACCTCGACATTGTATCAAGTGTACTGTAAGGAGACACATTAGCCCCATTCCTCTTTATCATCTGTCTAGAATACGTGCTTAGAACATCTGATAAAATGAAAGTAAACAGTTTCAAGCTAACAAAGGAAAGAAGCAGTAGATACCCCGCATAAACAATTACGGACTCGGACTACACCGATGGCATAGCGCTTCTGGTAAATACACCCGCTCAAGCCGTAACCCTGCTACATAGTCTCGAACGAGCAGCTGCAGGCATAGACCTCCATGTCAATGCACACAAGGCGGAATATATGTGCTTTAATTAAAGAGGCGACCTCTCCACACTAAACGGTAGCTCTTTGAAACTAGTAGACAAGTTCACCTACCAAAGGAAGCAGTGTCTCATCAACCGAGATAGACACCATCACGCGATTAGTAAAGTCATAGACAGCTATCGATAGGCCATATTGGTCATATGGAAGTCACACCTGACCGATAAAATAAAACGCAGTTTCTTCCAAGCAGCAGTCGTGTCGAGACTGCTGTATGGATGCACTACATGGACGTTAACTAAACGTATGGAGAAATAGATTGACGGCAATTACACAAGAATGCTTCGAGCAATATTGAACAAGTGCTGGAGGCAGCACCCCATAATGCAGCAGCTGTAAGGCCACCTATCACGAAAACTATCCAAGTTAGACGAAACAGACATGTGGGACACTGCTGGAGAAGTGGGGACGAACTCATAAGTGACATACTCCTGTAGACCCCTTCACATGGAAGAGCAAATGTAGGATGACCAGCTAGAACCTATATACAACAGCTTTGTGCCAATACAGGATGTAGTCTTGAAGACCTACCGGGAGCGATGGACGATAGAGGTTCAGGGAGATCCGTGCTGTCGGCGTGACATGATATATATATATATATATATATATATATATATATATACACACACACATACATACATACATACATACATACACACACACGTATGCCTATATATACGTATGTATATACTCCTGCACGAAAACTTTATTTGAAATAATTAACCACCATAATAAAGAAATAATTAGGAAATTCCATGACCGAACGAATGGGAATAATAAGGGTATTAATATTAATAATACTTGTAGGGAAAACGAATGTAATTGTAAAACTAAAAATTATTGTCCTATGAATGGTTTATGTAATTTAGAAAATCTAATGTACCAAGGGATCATTTACCCAAAAGAAAAAATACAAAAACTTACATAGGGATCTCGTCGACGAAATGAAAGCAAAGCTTTAATAATCAATCATTCATTCATTTTCTCGTGAGCATTTGAAAAACCAAACAGCCTTATCTAAACACTTTTTGGAAATTGAAAAATAAGGGTTCAACCCCTGAAATTCAATAGAGTGTATTGAAAAGGTCTAAAACTCCACACTGCTTTGATAGTAGATGTATCTTGTGCGTAGAAGAAAAGATACAAATTATGTTATACCCATATCCAGAGAAATTATTGAATCAGAGATATGTTTTAATAGCTAGATGTAGACATAGAAATAAATTTTAACTAGAGCCGAAAATCTAAGATAATTAACTATGAAAATATTATTGAATTGGGACAGATGAGGTAACAGAATTATAAGATCTCACCATATAAGGTAAGACTTATGTATGTTTCAAATAAAAAAAAGGAGGGAGAGTAAATGGACGTTAGGATAATTTGGAGTTTAAGATCTGTAATTGATTAAATTGCAGTCTATGCTAATAAGGTTAGTAGAAATTTTAGTTTTGGTTTTGTTGTAATTCCTTAAATTATTATTAAAACTGAAGAGTTACTTTAAAATTATTGTAGAAATTAAACAGAAACCTACATTTAGTCATTTTCTTGTGATCTCAACCGGAAACGAAAGGAGACAGGAAGTGAACTTAAATGGGAGGAGACCCATTCCCTCCAGTGACCACCCCTATTCTGGCTGTATTCATTTTCTTCATGTTGGATCTGAAGAAGTCCTGCTAAGTTTTCTTTGAGTTATTGATTCATATCAATGCTCTTAGCAATATGGAAATAAATTTATAATCCCAAAGTGACCGAATTTGTTTTTCTTGAAGGTATATGTGTGTGTGTGTGTGTGTGCATGTGTCATCATCATGTCGTGCCGCCAGCATGGATCTCCTGACCCTCTCCTGCCACTCTTCTCTATCCTCCATTGCTCCCGGTAGGTCTTTAAGGCTACATCCTGTATCAGCAGAGAGCTGTTGTATACTAGTGTATATATATATATATATATATATATATATCCATACACACATATAGCCAAGTTGAACAATCCTGATAAAATGAGAAGCGTCCTTAACCTACACCTCGGTGTAATCGCTAATGAAAAAGAGCCTTTTAGTAGCACCTCTCGAAACAACTAACAACATTAATCCTTGCACCCTCCGTTTACATAGTGAAAGCCCCTTCCGTTATAGACAAACCATCATAAAACACTTATTTCCAGAGTTTAACTAATCTCATCCTCTCGAACTGTTTTCCTTTACAAACAAAATATGAACACTTAATAATGGCTTTCCCCAACTACGTTGTTGATACGGAAATTAAATATTTCATTTATAAAACTGAACCTAGACAATACTGTAAACCAGAAACAACAATTAAATCTTTCCGACCGAAACCAATTTCATAATTATTAGATGAACATATATTAAAAACCTTACCTAAAAAAAAAAATTTTTAAAAATCATCTCTGCTGATCATTTAAAAAAAAAAGCCTTATCTACAACAAATTTAAAACTTCCAACCTAATCATTTCCATCATTAAGGGTTTTCGGACTATTTTCTTCATCTTTATTGTTATTTCCAACTGTTTCGGTCGATAAGTGCTCCGGCCTTCATGTGTTTGTCGAACTCGGGAACCTTCATGGAACTTCGAACTACGTCCTTTATTGAATCTACGGGGGTCACCTGTTCTGATTCCGTTAGCCATAACCGGGTACAAGTGTTAAGTATTCCAGTATTGTTACTCGCCTGCAGTCAGGATTGAACCTGCAACCTTCAGATGATTGTCTACTAATAAGGTTAAGGAACTAACGCCTATAATTGTTACGCTATGTGTCCTGCTGGACAGTTCAAAGTGAATTTTTGGGACTTATAAACTTAATTTTCCTACTTGACGAGGATTACTACTATCATGTATGATTTTTTGCCTGTGCTCATATTCAGATTTTTTTTCATCAAGTCTTTTTAATTATCGGTTCCCATATTGTATTCAACTCTATACTTGGTCTACTCAGCAGGTCATTGTAGCCCAACATGTGCGCTGATTCCTTAAGGCGTCTAATCCTTCAATGTTCTGCCTTATCAATCATGTTGAATTGACCCGGAAAATTTTTCCGGAGAGTTGAACCACTTGTGAATATTGTCCTTAAAATAGTGACAATAACAAAGAAGTAGACAATAGCCCGAAAACCCTTAATGATAAAAATCATCAAGCTTCGTCTCAGAAATTTAGACAGCTTATCATTTCCAATAATTAAGGTCTACAATGAATTAATAAATGGTTTAACAAATGATGAGCTGCTCATTTTGAAACCTCTGCACGCATAAATCTCTATTCATTTATTGTAATACACTTATATTACCGGTCTGTTTGATCTTAAATTTACTAGGTTTGGTTTCCTCTAACACACAAGCTTTAGATTGCTTCCAGGATCTACTGTTCCTTAGACGTGACCTATCTAAGCAATGAGTTCTAGTACGTTTAATTCTGACTAGGTATCTTCCAATTTACTTTTTCTCAATGTAGAAAACCAATGCCAAAAGAAAAGTCACTATTTACAACCACATGTGCCTCTTGTATATAAATCACTTTGAAGATAAAGTTGGAATCGAAAAGAGATTAATCAAATAAAATCACCAACATAAAAATTTGTTCAATCAACTCTTCCACCAAATGCACTCAGCATCCTCTTTACATAAATATCTAAAAATCATATTTAAGCGCAGGATGGTTGCGTTGAACCAACCAAATATTTAAAATCCAAAATTAATATCTAATGCAAGGTGATAATCAAAATGTTCATGGAATATTAATCGAAGGAAGTTACACACTCACTTCTCTAGGATCTTAAACCCCCTCCTCTGAGTAGCATTGTCTTTGTGCAGAACGGAAGTGGCGAACTTGAAGATTGCAGCTATCGGACAGCATCACTTTGCACCAAAGAGGAGAGTCGATTTCGCTCTTACCTGCGGATGGAGTCCTTTGGGGAAGTGAATGCGTCGTATAGAGACATTCAACCTCTGAGAGGCAGAAAGAAAACAGAACAGTAATTCAAAGGAAAAGTAGGAAACTAACTATTAGGCTATGTTATTCCTCTTTCGGGGTCAAATTCACCGAAACTTTTAATTTCATCATGTCGTTTTGTCTTTCACGCAACTGTTTGTATGAGTAAAACATGACGACCACCAACTTCATGAAGATTATACAGAATTCAAAGGAAAAATACATGTACGCAGTTGTAAACATTTTTGGGACCCGGAAATTTGGAGTGGAGGCTTCGCAACTTTGCAATCTTTTTAAGCATTTTCATTGAATTACACTACTTGGGTCAGCTGAAAATTTCATAGACTAACCAAGATAGTCATGGAATATGATCTAAAGAGGTTTATTCTTTAACATATTCTCCTTGTTGTTCACACACTTCTTCCATTGGTACTGTAATGTTTGAATCCCATTGGTAAACAGATATGAAATCATCTGAATTTTTCAGCCGACTCTAGTACAATGAAGGGGCGATTAGGGTCGCAGACATCGTCGTTGGAATCGGTGAGTTAATTTTGGACAAGGATGCCTGCGTTTGAAAAAGGGGCACGAATCCGTCAGTGCTCCTCCTTCTTGCAATGGGTAAAAGTAGGGTAGAGTTGGTTCATTAGTCTGGGTTAGGAAACCAGTTGAAAAGAAAAATTGAAACTAGCTTTAGAATTTAACTGGTACTAAGTCTTGTCCGTGACGGAGGGGTTGGGTAAATATATTCACTCATTTTCTATTACCCCTTCTCATATCAATATTATCTTAAGTCGCTTCTGAGCCCCCACCTTCTGGATTAGGGGTCTTGCAACTTAATTTTAAGCTTTCATTACCTTCTCTAAAGAAATGATCACCCAACTAAGTGTGAGATAGACTCATCAAAGGTAAAGTAAGTGTATTCTTGGCTCCATTGACAGAAGATAAATGATCACGTTTAAAACAATTTGCTTAGTCTTTTGACAATCAGTGAAAGTAACTAACATTTCAACTTCAAATCCCAATTTCCCCTCTTGTTGAATATCTTGTATTATTGTCAAGAATGAATCTCCAAGAAAGTTGCCTTAAAAAGGAAAAATATCAGCATGATATCGTCCACAACTTACAATATGAGAATAACCGGATATCAGCACCATCTGATTAAGATAGTTGGAAAATATGTATTGTCCCGCTTTTTTGACACATTCAAAAGAGACAGGACAAAACCCCGAGAGATAAACTTACCAAGTAAAATAAACTTTGTTATATCATTTAACTAGTAGTTATGTAATACTGTCACTCAAAAACGCAAACATTGCTCTGAATAGGGATAAAATTCTTTGTTAGATGTACGTATCACATGCGAACTTGTTAAAAACAAGCTCAAAACCAAAAAAAAAAAAAACCACATGAAGCACATCTCCACGAGGCACAAAAAGTCAAGTCAACTTATCCGGACTAATTAAAATTCTTTGTCACATCACCTCGCCACAAATTTAATGTTTTATCAACTGTTTCCTCACTTTTATTCACGTTTAATAGATCTGCTGTACTTGTTATTAATGAAACCATTAAGCTGTTCGGAAAATAAGGCCAAATTTTAGAATAAACTTATTCTTTAAGTAATGAATTTAAACAATATTTTAAACAGTCAAAATATGATCCCTGATCATTTCTGCCAACAATTATCAAAGTTTGTTTTTTCAGTCTGTACGATCAAACTCCAAGAGTTTTTATGCAAAGCGATTTTTATATGTAATTTCTATTCATTTCGAACGGAATGTTTTCGGCCTAATGAATGACCTGAGGCTTTAGATGAAGTCGGTGAGTAAGAAATCAGAATATGTGTGTGTGACACGACGTGCGGTTGAGTACTTAATATGTAAACATTAGAATTTATGAAATATATTATAATTTATATATCTTCATCATCATGACGTGCGACTAGCACGGGTATCCCTGACCCTCTCTCTCCACGTCTCCCTATCATTCATCGCCTTCGGCAGATCTTCGGGGTTACATACCGTATCATCACATAGCTGCTGTATGAATGTTCGTGCTGGTCGTCCTGCTTTTGATTGGCCATATGCGGGGGTCCACCGGAGCACATCACTTACGATCTCGTCTTTGCTTCTCCAGCAGTGTCCGGCATGTCTGGTTCGTCTAGCCTGTATAGTTTCGTGATAGGTGGTAGGTGGCCGTACAGTTGGCGCCGTATGGGGTGTTGCTGCCAGGACCTGTTCAATATTGCGCGCAACATTCTTGTATAATTGCCGTCGAGCTTCTTCTCCAACCGTTTAGTCAGCGTCCAAGTAGTGCATCCATACAGCAGTATCGACACGACCGCAGCCTGGAAGAAACTGCGTTTCATTTTATCGGTCAGGTTTGACTTCCATATGATCGAAAGCCTATCGATAGCTGTCCATGCCTTCCTTAGCCGTGTGTCGATGTCTTTTTCGGTTGATGAGACGCTGCTTCCTAGGTAGGTGAATTTGTCAACCAGTTTCAGGGAGGTTCCGTCTAGTGTGGAGATGTCGCCTTTCTGATTAAAGCACATAAATTCAGTTTTGTGTGCATTGACATGGAGCCCAATGCCTGCAGCGGCTCGTTCCAAACTATGCAGTAGTGTTTCGGCTTGGTTGGGTGTATTGGCCAGTAGCGCTACGTCGTCGGCGTAGTCGGCAATTGTTTTTGCGGGGTACCTTCTGCTTATTTTCTTTGTCAACTCAAAGCCGTTTTCCCTAATGTTATCGATCGATGTTCTAAGTACGTAGTCTAGACAGATGATAAAGAGGTATGGGGCAAGCGTGTTCCCTTGCAGCACTCCTGCTACAATGTCGAAGTAATCTGTGTCTCTTATATATCTTAAAAACAAAAAAGAGCCTTAAAATACCTTTTTGGTCAAAGCTTATATGACATAAAAAGCTAGTTGATCGTTCCTAAAGGTCAGTTAAGTGCGAGACAATCGTTTTCGATTTTAAAGGTTAGCAAATTTATTTAGTTTTTCGGTTGCCAATTGAAACTTCAATCACAATGATGAAACGGGTCATTTCGTAAAATATATTTTTCTAGTTCTTATCTTGAAGGTCAATGTCAAAAGGGAGATTTAATTTGGCTCCACCCTATATAAAGTTGAGTTGGGCATGCCTCATCCAGTCAGGTGAGGCTGAGAATTTTTTTGTTCAACCCCATTGCTCTAAACCTGTTCCCATTTGTTAAAGCATCTAAAAAGGGTTTTCCCTATGCCTTTAAGATATAATCCTGAACTAGGATTGGCTGACCAATGGGAATATGACTCCTTATTATCTCTTATTGGACAACCAATCAGAAACCATTTTTAGTCCAGATATTGATCTATAAAAATGGGATAATTAAACGAATCCCCAGAGAGGATAAGAAAAAGGGACCAAGAAGAAACTCAAGACCGCCAAAGAAGCATCTAGACCTGAAGTACTCTGAACAACCTTCAGACGTTACAAAATTTCCAAGTCCCTGACTTTAGAGACGTTAGTGTTACTCTAACCGCACCTCATCGTCACTTTTCCTCTCTCGATATTCTTTCTTCTACTATTTGCCAGGAAAGCAAACCTCATTTGTTTGTTATTTATTGTCTCACAAACGTGTTTCAATTAAAACGATTTTTTGTTGTTGTTAAACAACGGGTTTTCTCTATTCTTTGAGTTGCTTGACAATCTAGCTACTCATATTACCTGACCGTCAGAAGAAGATCCAGCTGAGTTGTGTCAACCCCCCTCTGTGGATCTTTCAAACACAGCGTGGGCACGGAAAGATTCGACAAAGCAAACAGCCGGAAGTCATGTGGTAGTCACGAACACAATAGCCACAACAAGTGCTGTGACTAGTAGTCATACCACATTGGGCTCTGTGACTAGCATAGGACCACATGTGGCCGAGTCATATCCCAAGTCAATCAACTTCTGCATTGTCATTCTGACAACATGTGACCGAGCATGATCATAAGCACAATTATGACCAAGCTTGAACTAACAACAACAAAAAATAAATTGATAAACGCATCCCTTTTTTTTCCTGTTCATGATCAGAGACATATAACCTTCAAAATCCCATTCTGAATTAAGTAATTGAAAATTAACGAATGAAAACTCTTTAATCATTAAGAATGTGAGATTTTCATTGCAGCTACGTTTGAAATGTTTGGACAGATTTTTAGCTGTTTATTCTAAAATTGCACAATATTTTCCAAACGACTAACGAGCGTATCAATCATCATTTGATGTTTGTTTGGATTTTATGGCATATTAACCTTTGTAGGTTATTTAATGCCAAATCCATTTTTATACAAATAAACTATCTTAAACAAGTCTGTTTAGCATAATAGAATTTCAAAAACATTTCTATTTCAAGCTATTCAGTTTAGTCAAACAGTTTTAATTCAAACAAATCAGTATCGTATAATCATACATTTTGTTTACACAGTTAATGCCAAAATAGTTCCATTTCAAACAATTCAATTTAGCCTAAGTACGCAGTTTAAATGTCAAAACAATCAATTCAAGCAATTCAATTTAGCATAAGTACAGTTTAATTCAATTTAACCCATAGATAGGACCCTATCAGGTGCTACCACTTCGGGCCAGAGTGAAACTGGGAGCGATGGCAATAAAGTGTTATTCCACATTCTCCAAATCTCCAACATTTCAAGAACCTCACCATCAGATCGTTTTGTGTCATATATGGGACACTCATTACCCCGCCGCAGAGAAGCAGCTAGTGTATTCTACAGACCCCCACCACCTACTAGACAACAATCATCATTTGAACTAACATGTTTCTAATATTCTTGAATGCCCAGCATCATCTTAAACTTGCACTGCTCGTTGTGAGGTTAAATTTGACACCCACAAAAACATCTTAAAATACTGAAAATTCAATTTGCGATGATTTGAATGATTAAAAAAAAAATCACATTTAGCTCAAACGAAGACCCTCACCACCACCAATGAAATTATTCCAAGTTGGACTGAATATTGTTTTATCTGCTAGGAGCATTTTCAGAGTATTACTCTAATAAAATATCACTATAATATATCATTTTTGCGAGGTTGCATTGACGAACACACATAATGGTTTGCAATATTTATAAAGAATGCTCAATATTGGTTAAAGCAAATAGAGTTCTTGACCTGGTGATCGCATAGGCGAGAAACTGGCCAGCACCATGCCCTGTTGACTATGCCAGTTACACACTTAAGTTTAGAAACAACAATGGTCCAATGACCATATAAGCGAAAAACTGACAGTCACTCTGCACCGTTGACGATGTCTGCGCTATCCTTACTTAGATATACATACTATCACCAATACTGAGCACTATTTATATGGCAAAACACATTAGTTATTGTATATATAGTACAAAAAAAGAACTTCAAAATTGTGCTATTATAAAGGATAGTCTCATTAAAAAAAGAATTTACTCAGATTAAACGGACGTGCGATAAATTAAAAAAAGAAAGATAAATGCTAATAAAAACAATTATATGACATAGTTTAGATATTTGTGGGATGAAAAACTAAAATACCTGGACTTATGGAAAGTATTCAAATTACGTAGACCAACATTATCCTGAATCCCTTGCGTCCTCTTCTACCCTTCACATTTTAACAGGAAAAAAAACCTTCACCTCCTCCTCTCATTCCTCTATATTCAAAACGACTTTACTTTCTTATCTCTCCGCACCCACCCTTACTCTCCTTTGGCTCAACTCAACTGGGATGAAGGAAGCTTCCGGACACAGACTGTTGCCTAGCAACCAGTTCGCTCGGAGTCGTGCTTGGCCATTAGCTTTGCGAATTCACCGTCCGACACGTGATTCTCGTCTGGCCAATAGACTTTGGTCAAATCGAGCGCAACGCAAGAAGATTAATGAAACATCAAGGACTCTGCTCTACGGGGAATTTTTCTGCGGTGATATAACAGCACCGACTTCAGAAATGACGACATTGATGCTCATAATTAAGCGGCAAACCTCCAATTTTTTTAAAAACTGGTCCGAGAGCTTCTATAGAGCTCGTATTTTTTAGTACAGGGTGTTTCATAAAATTAGATATGAGAGCAAAAATTTATAATTTCCGAAACTCATTTACTAGGTAGACGTTTCGCAGAGATAATACATAAAACCAAAGTTTTTAAATTTTAAACTCGCCGTATATATCCGAGTATAAGTCGTTCTAGCGTACAGGGTGTTTCATAAAATTAACTCCAATATCTAATTTTATGGAATACCCCGTAATTCGATTTGTTTATTTACCGTATAGTCGTTTTGGCTTTTTCCTATCTTCATTTTGTTTGTTCTCCCTAATCTCGATCCTGGCATTTTACCTTTCCGTTTTTATTAAACTTACATTGCTCTTTATCGCTACATTACTTTTGTTCTTAAATTTTCTTTTATATTTTGATCAAAAATTGTCAAACAGAACTTTGATTTTTACAGTATATCACAACCCGTTTGGGGTTATTTTATTCCTAGAAGGTAGGGAATCACGTTTATCGTACATTTTTATATACATTTTTTGTGTAGTTTAAATATTTTGCAGACGGTCATATATTATCAAGTATTGCTATCTAATACAAATGATTAACAAACAGATCTACTGACCAATAGATGTGATTAACAGGTGCTACCAATTTGGGCCAGCGTGGACTTGAAAGTTATGGTAACTAAGGAGTTATTCACACACTAGACCTCTCTAAGTGGAGCAACACTATTAGATATACTTTAGTGGTCAACCAAACAGACACCAAGGGGTGCGGGTTTACGCCATCGCTGTGGATACAGTCAGCGTATTCTAAGACCCCTATTTTCTTTCATCTTAATTTTCATTCCAACTTAAACTGACTGTCAATTTACCGCAACGAGAAAAAAAGCAAGCTTTAGATATAAGCTCACGGCGAGATTCGAACTTCAGTCCACTTTGCCTGAGAGAATCTTGGCTAAATACCTCAGCTGCTCTAAAAATCTGAACTCTAAGAACCCATTGGCTGGCAGAAAACAAAATCTAACATTTCAAATTCGTCTTTTACTCTTTCTTCAGACAACGCTATGTTTAAATTTCTTTTTACATTTGTACATTGGCACTGACGACAGGACTGAAACACCAGTACAGAGTTTGTGTTTTGGTGCAATTTCTTTAGTAATGGTATATCAACCTTCGTGTGGTATTTAATGCCAAAACCTACTTGAAGAACGGTATAAGTCCGAAAAGTCAACAATGCGACCGGAGTTCGAAATCGCTTACTATAGTGTCGCAGTCGAGCACGTTTGCCACAAACGTCACGCTGACTTCAGATTTATAGTTGTTAAGACTTGTGTAGAACCAGTCGCACCTTTGGTTTATTTAACGACATATCACAACTATGGGTTAATACGGAAATTTGATTCATTTGTAAAAATGAATCATTATAATCAGAAATATTCATATTTTCAACGTTTATTTGCAATGAATTTATCGCATTTTCGTTTTTCTATGATAAACATTTGTTTGCGGACATAGTATCGAGTATTCCTATCCAATACAAATAGCTTAGAAAATTATTTAGTTTGAAATGACTATTCCCATTTAATAAGGACAGTACTAAAGAATGATTCCTACAGCCAATAACAGCTCTATCAACTCAATTTAAGGACAAATATGAAAAGAAACAAAAATGGAAGGAAAAAACTGTATAGCTACTTCCAAAGAAAAAAAACTAAGGTAATTGCTTGTGAGATGACCTGGAAATGGCTACGAAGAGGAAACCTCGTGAGAGAAAATCTTTTGATAGCAGGGCGAAATAAAGCCATAGGAACTAATATTAAAAGAAAAAATTGATTATACACAACAGAATAGCAAATTTAGGTTATGTGGTGACAAAGAGGAAATAGTTAATACTATAATTAGCGAAAGTAACAAATTAGCACAAAATGAATAAAACATTAACAACATGACTGGTTGGGAAAGATCATTTACTTGGACTTGTGCAAGAGATTCAAATTCAACTAGACTGAAAAATGATAGATGAACTAACCAGAATCTGTCAGAAAAAGTGATGTATGAAATTCTCTGGAATGACTAAATCTCGGGTTAAATAAAACGTAAAGAATTTGTGACCTTGTGGATTTTGTCGTTCCAGCAGATAATAGAGCTGAAATCAGAAAATTAAAACAAATACCTGGATCTTGCCAGAGAACTAAATAAACAGTCGAAAAATGAAATTAATAGTAATTCTAATTTAGTTCGTACCCTCCAACGGGTCCCAAAAGTAAACTGGAAAAAAACTGGTGAAATTGGATTTCAGCGAAAGAATCGATAACATTCCGACCACAGCACTCAATATCACCTTGAATAATTTGAAGAACCTTAAAAATTGTGTCATTGCTCAGTGAAAATTCAAACAGATCCATTTCAGCTTTTAAATAAAGCCAAAACAGATACTACCACTGTTGGCCAGAGTGAACCTGGAAATAATTGTTATGAATATAAATGAAATTGATTGCTTTTCCGGCATGTCGACTATGGCTGCCCTATTTCATGCCAAAGTCTTTAATCGGCATATCAACGCCTTATGGTTTATTTGATGCCAAAATTTGATTCATTATACTCATACCTATCTTTTCAATGTTCCAGTACTTTTTTTTTAATTGTAATTTTTTGTCTATCATTTTGGCAAATAAGAATACTTCATACGATTCAACTAATTTGCACACATTTATAAGATTTCAAGTATTCCTCTCCAATACTAACAATTTTCAACCATCAATTTTATTCATAGATGGAAACCTATCAGGTACTACCACTCCGAGTCAGAGTAATGTCAATAAAGGGGCTCTTCACAACCCTGATTTCCAGAACATTAGTTATTATTAGATGAAGTTTAGTATCAAACCCAAGCACCCTTTTTGAGAGGAGTAAGACTCCTCTAAAAAGGGGATACAGCCATATTATTTTTAAAGCTCTGTCTAAATGGCTGAACACGGTGGATTCTCAAAAACTGCTGCCCATGATAATATTGATGCTTCTTTTTAGGAAAGAGTGACGGATTCTTAGCTTTTATTTATCTTCGTTATATCGAGAATTTCAGCAATTAAAAAAATGACTATCTTAAATAAACCTTGAAATATTCTTCAGTTGCAAATTTGACTGGTAATTACTTTACTCTCCTTGAGCATGTTTTTAGTGTATTGCCCAAATAAAAATCTCTCCATGATATGTCATTTTGGCTTGCTAACAGTTACTATATAGCCATAAGTACTTTAGTAAGCTATAGATAGAACAAAAAAAAAAAATCTCCATTTTTTTTTAGTCGTACTAATAGTTTTAGTAAAGTATTTGATTGGAACTTTATTTTTCATAGACCCTCAGTCAATGAAAAGGAAAGTGTGGGAAAATGAAGCTGCTGTTAGTGCCATTTTTGTGGTTGCTTTTCGCCACCACCATCCGCTCCCACTGGGCACCGAAGAAAGTGTGCCGGAAAGTCACATGTGAAAGCGACGAAGACGAGAAACCTCAGCCTAACTGAGTAAGGTGTCGCCACAATCCTGGTCACGTCACCAAAATGAGGAATATCCAGCACTCCGCTTTTTAGACGATGTCTGTTTATTTGTTCGCTTGTCTTGTGTTTGTTTAGAAGCCAAACGAAGCAGAAACAGTGAATGGAGTCTGGATTTATGGGTGGATTGGGAAGCGGCTGAGAGGAATGACGAGATGGAGAACTGAATAAAAAGAAAGCGGCCACCTACCCAGCCATCCTGTCAACAGACAAGAGTCTTTACATTCGTTGATTCTCTGTGCATGCACGTAAAAATTATTCAAATGTTCTATCAAGCCTCTCCTACCAAAGATCTTTTTCTCTAAACTCAATTCCATTTCTTGTTTTGTGCCTGATTGTCCTCTTTTCACTACTTTTCTTTCTTTCTCTCTCTATAGTAATCTTCCCCACAGTTTCCCTCCACCATGTTTTTATTTTTTCTTCCTCCCGTCACCAACTGTAAATTTCTATCAACATTTTTCCCTAACTCATAATTTTATTTTCCTTTCACTGTTTATTTCTCTGGATCTACTATTTTATCTCTTCACCAAGTTCTTTCTTTTACACGTCATTTCTCGTTATTTTCAATTTATTTTCTTTTAATCCTTTAGTACTTTTACTTTTTCTCTTCCTTTCTTTATCTACTTATATCGCCATCTTAAGCTTTCCTCATTTTGACTCATCCTCTTTTTCCTTCTCTATTTCCTGTCATCATACTTTTAATTCTATATCCTCTCATCTTATTTTCCTCTTTCTATATTTCAACTCCGGACTATGTTTTGCCTAATCTTTTTCTCCTCTCCTACTTTTCAGTCAAAAAAAAAAAAAAAAAAAAAAAAAAAGAAAAGAAATCTTTCTGCTTAATCTTTCAATTTTCTTCCCCTCCTAACTGACTCCACTTGAGTATCTTTCTTTCCTTTCATAGAAACAACTTTTTCCTCTTCTCTCCCAGCTTAACATTCGTCCGCTTCCTGCGTCTCGGTCTTTTGCAAGATTCCTCCGCTCTTTTATCCTTTCGAAAAAGAAATCGCCACAGGGGAGTCGCCCATTCTGAATATGAACTTGATGAGTGTCTATAGAAGGCAACATACTCATACACTCAATTTCGCCTCCTCCATCGTCATCACAATTTACAAGGCAACGTATACATTGCTGACAATAAGCAACGGCAGATGAGGCAATATTTTTTCTTCCCACCCCCTTCTTCTTTCATTCAGTCATTTATTCATTCATGTGTTGGCAATGAACGAGAGCTGAGTCTCTCTCGCAAAACAGACATAGAAATGCATATACTCGTCTATGAAGAATAAACGTATTAAACACAATCGTTGAAGACGCTCGACTTCCCGTTGAAGAGGATTAGCTGAAATTAGAAATATTTAGTTTGGCAGCGTGGTAAGAACAGTGATTTCTCCCTGTTTCTACAAAAGTGCATACACATAGACAGAGAGAGGGGAATAGAAGGAAAAACCAAGAGGCTCGGCAAAATAGAGGCTACCGTGTAAGTTGTCTATCCTCGCGTAAACCAGGTAGAATATAGTTGTATTAAGTATTCTAAGAATTTTTTAAGCTTAGTCTGGCACAAGATCAGAAGGGGAGACGCCAACGAGGCTGGAAATTCAGTAGATTATAGTAACCAAATTCTTGCATTTCTACTCACTTATCTGGTCAATAGAAATTGGCTTTTGTTTTCTAACGACAGAATAAATGCGGAGATATAAATTTGGTTTATTTAACGGCATATCAATTACCTATGGGTTATTCAATCCAGGAATTTGTTCATTTTTTAATGATCGATTATAATAAAGACTATTCAGCATTCCATTGGAACCATTCTTTTTAACTGCACTTTTTATTTGTCTATAATAATGTATTTGAATACAAATAATTTGCACACAGTTATACAGTTTTAAGTAAAACTATAATACTAATAATTTATACACAATATTGTCTCAAGTAAATTCCAACTAATATTTTTGCAATTCCAAAGTTACGTGTCTTCCTATTCAATAGAAATTTTCAAACAGATCAATTTGACTCAGTCTCTCAAAAATTTCTAACCCCCTTCGAATTTTTGATTCTTTTCACCTTTGTATGGAGCTCAACTGCACAGAAATTAAGATAAATCTGACTTTTTTTCTTGTTTTATCAGAAGTGCTAGTATGTTGCCACAACAAAAATGTTTAATGATGACTCTTCTTTCTAAGTGAGGTTTAGAACTTTTTGGGCAACCCTCGTATGTATAAATCTAATGATTTTTTTGTTATTGTTAATTTTTTTTTACTTTAAAAATTATTTAACAATAAATGATTGGTATATATACGTTATAAAATAGGGAACATGTTTTCTCAACGATTAAAAAAGGTTAAAACAAAACTTTTGCGCTTTAAACCGGTTGTTCGGTTGTGTTTTACGGCATATCAACCCATATAGGTTTTTTAATGCCAAATCCTTGTTATGCATATCCATTAAGATTTGTAAAAAGTTTTTAGGTAACAATTTTTCACTAACCTCGACTCAATTGTTTGCACTCCGTTAAATAGTTCCAAGTACTGCTATCTCAAACAAAAAGTTTGATTTGCACAGTTTAATGTTTTCAGATATTGATATATAATAATTCAACTTAACAGTTATTTGTTTACACACAGTTAAATGGCGTTAAATACAGAAAATGATTAGATATTTCTATTTGATCTATAGATGTGACCCTAACAGGTAGTACCATTCCGGACAGGAGTAATGGCAATGAAGGGGCCCTCCACATTTTCCGGGACTGGAGCCTCACCATCTGATGTTTTAGTGTCATTAGAAGACATTCGTTGAGCGGTGGGTCTTATTCTGCTGGAGTTGACCTTTCGACCATCACTTCTTCAAAATCAATCATTGATAGAATGAAGGGAATGAGGTTTTAAGAGAAAAAAGGATCTTAATATTGAAAAGGCAAAAAATCATTGTACTCCAGATCAAGTAAAAAAAACTCCCCGAATATCTCTAATTTGCGTTTGATCTGTCTACAGTATCAGACGTTATGTATTAATCACAATAGCTTTCAAGATATTGAAGTGGTACCGAGTCTGAGCCCAGTGCAAAACCGAGACCTCCTCTGAATAGTTGACTCGACATGCATTTACATTCCACAACTTGTCGCTCGAAAGGTTCTTTAGTTTTACATTTATTTTGTTATTAAAACCATGTTCTCAATTTTACATCTTAATTTACGATGGTGTGTTGCACAAGAAATTATACACACTGACACGAGGATTGTCCAAGAAGTTCTTAGCCTCACTCAGAAAGAAAAGCCATAACTGAGCATTTTTGTTGAGGCAACACACTACTACAACTTATAAAAAAAATCATATCTATATGCAGGTGAGTTCCATACAAAAGTGAGAGGTGTACCACAAATTGGAAGAAGCTAAGAACTTTTTTTAACGAACCTCGAGTAGCTGAGTAAAAAGTACACAATGTGGTAGATACGAAAAAGTGTTGAGTACAATCTAATGATGCTGAGGGAAAATTCGAAGCAAATATACAAGTTGCCCTCAAGTTCCTTACAGAATGTGTAGCGTAATTTTTTTTATGTCTGCTCTAAAACTTAAATATGAGCTGTTTCTATTGATAATTGTTTATAAATGCATAATCCATTCTATTACATGATGCATCGAGATTAAATGTTTTCTCAACATGTAACAAAGTTTGCACTAGCTTTTGATAATAGGAAACATTTCAGAATCTAATTTTCTGTCAAAAAAAAAAAAAAAAAAAAAAAAAAAAATTTCCAGGAATGTACGAAATAATTTTCCAATTCATTTTTCTGTAAATAAAGAGCGTTCACCATTTTATGATCGGTTAACTGTACATATGTTGACTTTTATTTCAACGGCATGCCAACTTGTTTAGAGTTATTTTATTCATAGAGGTTAGAGAATTGCCTTTCTTGTACATTTACATTTTTGTGTATCTAGTGTTCTTATCTAATACAATCCTTTGATGTTATTTCTATGCTTTTAAGTATTCCGAGAAGAGAATACAAAAGTATATTTCTATCAAACCGAAAATTTTACTTCGGTGAGTTGACTTACACAAGCGGAAAAAAGAGGAACATTGTTGGAAAAATTAGAAATTTGAAAGGTAAATTTTATCATGGACATTTCAGCTAATCAAGAGATATGCATAGAGGTTAGGGAATCACTTTCATTGTACATTAATATTTTCATTTTCGTGTATTTTTTTATTCCTATCTAATAATTATATGGTTTAAAGTAATTATTCATTTGTATGCACATGGTTATTTGGTTTCTAGTAACAGATAATATTCCTTAAAAAACAAGGATAGTATCAAGAAACTATTCTTAAAACAAATAATTTTCAGTTAAATGGCATCAAGTATTCCTATCGAATATGACTTTTTAAACAGTTCTATTTGACCCATAGATGGGACCCTAACTAGCGCTACCACTACAGGTCAGAGTGGATCTAAGTAATAGCAATGAAGGAGTACTCCACACTGACCCCCACCCAACAGATCTCCAGAACATCAGATACTGTTTAGTCTCATACCCAGGACACCTCTCTTGGTGGGTGCAGTCTTATCCCAAATGCAGAGGATTTTCGGCATATTGTAAGACTCAGGTTAGCTTCCTTTGAATGAATGAAAGAACACAAGGAACAAATTTCCAATTTCCAGATTGAGTATCAAAAACCAAATTGGGTTATTTTTTGAAATCCTGATGTTAGTCAAACTTTAATTTAGTTAATTGCAATTTCTAGAATAATTTGAAATAAATATTGATAATTTATCTTTTATTAAATGTACGGCAGTAATAAGAACTATTAAAATAGTGTAAGCATTGGAATGTATTACTCTGAAAAGCGTATAAACAACAACAAAAAAAAACAATTGTTGAAAAAAATCAAACAATGCAAGTAGAGCAGTATAAAACCAATAAGTAATTAATATCTCACCTTACTAATGATTGATTACAATTGGTTTCATGTATTTTCTACAGAATTAAAGACAATCAGTATATAAAACCTTTTTTCTGCTATTCTTATTCAGAGTCATGATTACAAGAAAATTTCATTCTATGCTGAATTTTCAAATTTCACCTAAGCTATTTATTTATTTAGCTAACAGCGATTTCCTATAAATACGGTTTATTTAGTCCTACTTATCCTTCTTCAAGGACCAACTATTCAATAATTCTATTATTCTATACTGACTGTACTCGCAATAAAGATTCAGGAAAAAGGATTCCGCCTCACTTTTACACGCAGTAATTTATTTATAGTATTGAGTCGGTAATTCGATATTTTTATAATTACATCTCTTGTCCACTTCCAAATAAAGTTTTATCTGACGATTGTTTCTTATCTATAGAAGATTCATGAAATTTTTAGTAAGGTGAGATTTTAATTACTGGTAGTTTAAATATATAACTAAACGTTATTAAAATCTCAATTTTGTACGATCATTTCATATTATAGGCGGCGTTCAGGCTAAATTTAACAGTTTGCATGAAAGGAAAAAACATTATCCCATCCAAAAATAGAAGTGTATTTTTTTATCTACAAGATTAGGGCTGAGAAATGAGTTTACTCAAAGAAGACGTTCTCAGCTTATAGGACGACCTCATTACTGATCTGGAAACTGACACATGCGTTCCTCATCGAGTCCTTGGGAAAATCTTCGAACACCACCTTGATTTTGATCACCAGCGCGGCCTTGGTCTTGAAGGCAGACAGTAATCCACGTGATTATAATAGAAATTGGGACGAATGAAGTAGAAATTCTAACAACCACTTTAAACTCTTTTCAGAGGCATGACCTTCCAGCAGTAATTCTCGAACAACAGTCTCCAGATCTTCACAAGGCCGTCTGAAGGACCCTACGTTTTTGTTCAAAAATGTGAGGTTTCATGATATCATCCTCACTGAAGAGGCACACAAAGACCATTACAGTTTAAGGTGACTTGGTTTTCATAAGGTATGACATACCACATGCATTGCAGGCAAGCCACTTATTGCTCTGAGTGTTATGCAATTGGTCCTGGCATAAATTCTTTACATTTTAGAACCAGATCCTCCTTAGCTCAATAGGATGTTCAGGGGCTACTTTGTCTCTGAAAAGTGGTTTACTTCGGCGTTCAGAATTTGAACCTTTTGTACAATTGGTAACGAAACTATTCATTCTAAATCAGCTTCATAGTGCCAGCTCATCTAACACCGATCTTTCTCGCTAAAGCTTGGATGTTCTTATCACCTTATTCTGCAGTTGTTGAATGAAATCCGGCAGAACGCTTACTATGATCCTGCTGGCCACTGCTTCATAGTTTCCGTTGCAGCCGGCCATGTCACTTCTTCCAACCTTTATAATGTTTCATAGAGCACTTAGCAGAAGTCACGAGGTTGGCATTTTGATACTCTGTGCGAATCATCATGAAACAGCAAATTTTTCCAATATTCAGATGGCTTCCATTCCTTTTCGTCAGTTAACTTCTTCTCAACTCCAACTTTATGCTCTCCGGCATCCATCGATTGTTCGCTAATACATCGAGCGAAAAATCGTCAAATTTAGCCAGAACATCCAGTGGTTTCAGTACTAATTCGGAGACTTTTCCTTCATTTTGCAAACCTGTGTTTGTAGTGAACCATGAGGCAATCAATTCTCTTAGGCAACGTCATGTCTTTAACTCCTGTCCCGATTGCTACTTTACCTTCAAATTTTTAATGCTTGAATATTATCCTTATATCTTCACAAGTCGTCTTCGTTTTAGTTTAAATTATTATTTTTCTCCCTTCGTTTAGAAGGTGTCGAATTGCTACATACCTACGTTTGAATGAAACGATTTTATTTTTACAACTGTTCGTAGCGAACATTCGACGATTCTATCATTCAATGGGCTATTCAAAATTTTATTTACCTTGTCTATTTGATAACTGAACTAAATTACAGTAAAATAATCGAATTCTTTTTGACGTATTTGCCATCACACATTGCGATCATTTTCCTTCCCTCACGATAATGTTTATCGAGGTCTTTATTTACAAATATTTTAGGATTTAAAAAATATTTCTTGATCATTGCTTCATCTTCCTGACTGGTACTTTATGTTCAATAAATCATGCATTCGATTCTTGTTTGTTTTAATTTTATTTTTACATTTCGATTACCGCAATTTTTGACATTGGTCCACTTTTAAAACCCCGCCGACGACTTCATCGAAGCTTTAATTAAGATTGATGAATTATGTCGTATATTTATATAGTTTACAGAAAACGAATATAAAATCAAAGAATACAACTAGCGAAGTTGAACGGATTTCTCGGACAAAACAGTCATACACCTTATCTTAGATCAAAAAAGAAATTTTTAAGTGAACCAGAGAGAGAGAGAGAGAGAGAGAGAGAGAGAGAGAGAGAGAGAGCAAGGTTATTACAACTCAAGACGATTAATATATCTACTGATTAAATAGAAAAAAATTTGCTCTAATTGGGACCAAAAGTATTTTGGAAACCCACGATACTTTCCTAAATTCATTCCATCCAAAAGTCAACGACTCTTAGAAAGACATGAACGGATCAACGATAAAATAGATAGATACGAAGTTTCTGATTTAATCAAACAATTTAAAAAGATGATCCCTGTGTGTGTGTGTGTGTGTGTGATGATTGCATAGACGAGAAACAGTTACCTAGCGCCATTGACTGTCAACGCTATCCTAACTTAGATGTACATATCCTCTACCACCAATATTGACCACTTCTTATTCCTAAATGATAGACTTTAACGCCATGTCAACCTCTCTCGGGTTACTTTATGTCGAGAAGTTAGGGAATTATGTTCATTATACATTTATATTTTTGTGTAGTTTTTTTTTTAATGGATTTTTGCCGATATATCAAGTATCTGTATATTATAAAAACAATTTGCTTACAACAATTGAACCGTTTCAAATATCCCTGTCAAATAACTATATGCCTTCAATTGATTTTTACTATTGTCATTTGTTAGCTCAGTTGAATGGTATCAATTAACTATTAATAATCCTTTGTAAATAATATTATAGCTTCGAGTAACTATTAGATCAAATTATTTATACTAATATTTTGTCAATGATACCTACAGAATACGAATAATTTTCAAACGGATCCATCTGATCGATAAATAGGACCCCCGCAGATACTACCACTCCGGGTCAAAGCAAACCTCGGAATAGTGCTTGTGAAGAGATACTTCACAATCCCACCAAGAGTGCCTAAGTTATATCTTCTATTTAGTTCATAGAAAATGAATATAAACCAATAAATCCAGCATCTCGTTAAGTTAAACTAATTGATTTCTCAAACTATCCCGACGCATTATCTGAGAGATCATGATGAGAGTTTGTGAGCGAGAGAATAGTAGTAATTACCACCCAATTCTATAATTATTCACCAGATTTCCTAACCTCTAGCCATGAAATAACTGTTGTCAAGTTGAAATGCCATCAATAATCAAATCGATGGATTACAACAAACTAATACTTATAGAACATATCCGCTTAAACGGTCATTTGTTTTAAAAAACGTAAAACAAAGGAAAAAGTCGAAAAATGCATTCGACCAAATCCCAACGACAAAAGAAACAAGATAAATGAATAAAATATCTACAACCCCAAATGAACTAAACAAAAATAAACCATTATCAAAACACCGCTTCGAAATAAGTAGTTTGGGTTGACAAAAATACTTAAATATACAAATACCTGATTAAGACAGACTCGGTTAATTTGAAACCGTCCCATCCATGTATGACAAATATCTTCCAAATTGAGACCTCAGTGTTGTGTCTACAATCGAAAACAAAGGAATACCAAAAATGTTCGTTCAACAAATAGATATGCTATATTACCGGTTCATTATCCTTTTCTGACTAGTCGTTTTTGGGTCGGTGGTTAAGTCTGGACTGGACGTTCTTTTGGTTGAACAGTCGGTCTGGACTGCTTGACGCGACTTTCAGGTAAACCCAGCAGTCACGCCTATCTAGCTCTGGACTGATCCGTTCTTCGAGCCTCAGGAGTATGTCCCTCAGGATCTAACACACCTTAATGAAGCAAGGTTCATTTTTTGTCGCTTCTTTCATAACGTATCAACTCTTAAAAAACTGATAAAAAATTTTCTGACGATGACCCAAGATCGAAACGAGTTGAGAATAAAATAAAAACACACAAAAGACATTACTTAATGCATAACAGAAAATAAAATCCTCAGAATGATACTAATTTTTTTGCTAGGCACAATATGTGCACACTGAGGTGAGTTTAGTAGATATTCTGATTAAACTTTCAACATCTTGAGTCATCTTCTGTTGTCACTCATATAGAAACACTATATGTATGCGAGAGTAAAGGTTTGGTTTTACGTCCAAGGAGGATATACAATGCATGAATATTGAGGTTAGAGAAGTGGCGTTAAACACATGAATAAACCTAGATTGAAAAATATATAACAATAGTTATACATAGATTTATATGATATCCCTCAAATATTCTATAAACGAATAATCCCCACTCATTGTCTTCGGGCGCTGACTAGTTGTTACTGATATAACGCTCCTTACTGCTAGTTAAGCACTCCGTGGAGAATTTCAGCAGAAAGTAACAACCCCCACGCAAAAAAAAAAAAAAAAAAAAAAAAACACATGGAAACGGATAAATTCACGCCAGAATACTCTTCGAAAAATATCCCGTTCCCGGGAAAACATGAATTCATTCTATCCCAGACGGATAAGATTATGGAGTTCATGTAAAGGATGCGATGGAAGACCCACTTCTATTTTAACCCACTCAGACTCACAACGGGAGCAAAGACTAGTCGGGAGGAGGTTGAATTCAGAGGACACCACCCAGCAACCGTAAACTCCACCTGTTTGAGGATGACTTGTTCGGACTAATACGGAAAATCAATTTCAGAAATACAAAAAATGGATTCCAAGCGAGGATGAGGAGGGATATTGAACGAATGAGATCAAAAAGATTTGTGTTAGAGCGGATAAATCCAAGAACATATATCAGGTTAGTCCATACGAATATGAGTAAATCCTTAATAAGATCATGGAATCCTATAGAATAGACCATAGAATATACACACCATGGAATCCTATAGAATAGACACACCAACATTAATTAACAGAGATACGGCTAAAATCGCGAGCAAACTACAAATTATAGATAGATAGATTAGGGAAATTAGAAGAAAATGTGCTTACATTTTATTTAAAGACCATAAACAGAACTTACAAGAAAAGAAACAAGCTAGACTAATTAACCCCACCAAGACCGAACTAGGCTTGATATCTAAGGACTTAATACAGAGAATTACATCGTTGTTACTAAGTGGCCCTAGATATAACCTGTGGAAAAACTATGGATACTATCGATGTTTTTAAGTGGTCCACATTCATCCAATTCGATATCAGAGATTTACCCGTCCATTACTAGAAAATTGAGATAAAAAAGCCTGAACCACGCTAAGGAATATACGGACATCATTAACGAGGAAATAGAAATTATTCAAGCATGTATGAAATCTATTCTATCCGATAATCGTAGAACTTGGGTGAAAAGCCACGTAGACAACCTTGACGTACCCATGGGCGCTTGCAACTCAGCCCAGGTAGCTGACTTAATAGGAATTTATATCTTGGGCACGTTGGATCGAATTGTCAACTTAGAGCAGGTGGGGTTTTATCGGAATAACGGAATTATCTTCAAACCGGGCAGTAACGGTCCCGAGACCTCTAAAATACAGAAGATTATTAGGACATTTAAATGACTAGTTCTACGAATTGAAATTGCCTCAAACTTAAAGATAGTTGACTTTCTTGATGTCACATTCAATTTAAATAACTGCATCTTCAAATCTTTTAGTAAGAACAATTCCATCCCCACCTACGTAAATATTGAGTCTAACCACCCAAGATCGTTATTGGAGCAGATTCCTAATGCTGTGAACCAGAGGATTAACAGACTATTCTCATGTAAAAAAAAAAAAAATTTAAGGAGTGGAAAAGTAAATATGATGAAGCCCTCAAAAAAAGCGGACTCCAAGATCGACTGGAGTATGTGATAAAAGTAAACTGCAGCTATAATGGCAAAAGTAATAGTAGTGAGACTTGCGCACTCGTCAAGATAGGTGACACCAATAATAATCACTCAAATAGACGAGGAAAAAAAAATAGAAATAGAAGAGTAATCTGGTTTAACTCGCCATTTTGTAAACTTACCAAAATTAACATAGGTAAAAACTTCCTAAACCTTCCTGGATAAGCATTTTAATAGGGATAATCCATTTAGGAAAATTTTTAATAAGAACATAGTAAAAATTAGTTACTCTTGTACCAGGAATATGCATAGTATTTTAAATAACCATAACAGGAAGTTACTTGAAGAATCAAATAAAAATAATGGGTGACCAGATATGGCATCTTGTAACTGTAGACGTAAAGGGGTATGGCCCTTGGACGGACATTGTAACTCGAAGAACGTCATATACCAAGAGTGCATTCCTCCACGGAACAATGATGGGGAGAGGGTCAATATAGGTATCTCCGCTGGGAATCGGAAACAAAGGCTGTATAACCACAAACATTCTTTCTCCAATCCGCGACTTAGAAGCCAAACCGTTCTATCTAAATATTTTTGGAACCTTAACGATAAGGGGCTAACTCTGTCTTCAACCGCGAATAGCTTCAATGGTAGATGTAACTAGTGTATCGGGGGAAAAATTTGTATAATTAATTCTAAAGATCGCAGACTACAGTTAAATGAACGTAACAAACTTGTGTTTAAATGTAGATATAAAAGTAAATTTAAATCATCCTGACTGAGAGCCATCGAAGCTCCTACTCTAGATAATAGCAGGGATATTGATGCTGGATGATTTTTATTGGAAAAAACATTTATCTCAGTAGTTGATGGTATTAAATGATGGGGAGATTTATGTAGAAGAGGAGATTCTTGGAAATTTAGATATTAATTCAAAATGAGGGTTTTTCATTTCAGGATTAGTTAATTCCCCTAGATCATTTTTTGGGTTAATTAAAAGGTACCTGGTGGCTGCCAAAAGGTTTTTCTTTTCTTTTATGGAGGAAGTCTAAGACCACATTAGTTGAGGAAATTAACATAAGAAGTAAATGAAAATTATAAGATAATCGTTTAGTTTACGAGCTTACATTAGAAAAATTCCACCTGCTATGAAAAATCTAGTATCTGTTCAAATTAGGATGGGTTAATTTACAGGAACACCCTTTTCTGGTTTCCTAATTTTTTTTCTAATACTTTGTTTTAACCTCCCTTGACTTTCGCCTGTTAATTTAAAATTTATATAGGTTTTTCTTTTTTTCTTTCCATACACATATAGACTCAAATCCATATTTGCTGTTTTTCAAACTCCATTTAAACATGTGCAGTCATCTGATGAGACAGAGAGTATACTGATCTTCTTCGCCGAAATAAATATGACAATTTAACCAGGTTTGAGTTTCCTTCTAATTGCTCTGTATACGCTCTGTATGCGAGTTTTGTTAAATGTTTTTTCTATCCAGGTTTATATAACAATAGCCATACATCATAGATTTATATGAAATTCCTCATATTCTATACGCGAATAATCCATACCCACTGTCTTCGGATGTTGATTGGATATTACTGATTATACACACACACAGTGATAACAAGCAATGGCGAGGAATAAGTGAAAGTGGCTGACGGCGAAGAAAAAGGAAGAGAAAAACTTTTACATATATACACACACTCTGCAATCTAGCTTTATTAAGTATGTACGTTTAATCTTTTGTAAATCGAAACATTACTGCTGCTATTTTCTGTCAGGGTATTCCACAAATGAATTAAATCATCTCAACGTCAATAGCTTGATAGAAAGAAAATGGTATCAGACTAAAAGAAAAGTTAGGGAGACGTTATCCCGTACAAACTGATCCAGACTACACAGATGATTTAGCGCTTCTTGCAAATACACCTGCTCAAGCCAAATCTGCTGCGTAGCCTGGAACAAGAGGCATTGGCCTCTACCAGAACTCAGATAAAACACTTCCTGTATTTTAATCAAGATGTCGCTATCTCATTAAATAGCAAGCCTCTGAAATTAGATTGGTTTGGTTTTCTGGCATATCAGCCATTGTTGGTTATTTAATGCCAAATCCCGTTTTTACATATTCAATATGATTTGTATACAATTTTTTAAAGGATCTCACAGTTCTATTTCTAACAGCTCAATTTAGCATTAGTCAAAGTTAAATAGTTCCAAGTATAGCTATCACTAAAGATTCAATTTAAGATGAGTTTTTTTTTACATACTGTTAAATGAGCAGTTTTATTTCAAATAATTCAATATTGCATTAGTCATTTGTTTGTACTCAGTTTAAATATCAAACAGTTCTATTTAACCCATAGATATGACCCTATCAGGTGCTACCACTCCAGGACAAAGTGGACCAAGGAGCGATGACAATGAAGGTGTCTTCTGCATTACCCTAAGCTCCAGCATAACTGGAGCCTCACCATCAAATGATTTTGTATCATATCCAGGACACTCATTATAAGGTCTTACCCTCTGCAAAGATGCAGTCAGTGTATTCTACAGCTCCATCCTACTGGGCTGCCTCTGAAAATAGACCCCTTTCATATACTTCTGTAACAATATTTCATTTACTGAGACCGATGTCAACACAATTAGGTAAAGTATGGAATGCTACTGACAGATGATTGACCATACGAAAATCTGATCCGATAAAATAAAACGGAAATTCTTCTAAGCTATAACCATATCAGTACTATTGTATGATTGCAACATTACAACTAACGAAACACTCGGGGGAAAAAAGTTAGGTGAGAACTATATAATAATGCTACGTGTTTTGAACAAGTTCTGGAAGCATCACCTGGAAAATTAGCTGTTCAGCCACTTACCTCCCATCACACAAACCATCCAAGACAGACATGCAGGGCACTGAGGATGAAATAAGAACTCATAAGCGACGTTTTAGGAATTACTAGACATGAACAAACTAGTGTAGGTCGACCTCCAAAAACTTACATTCATCAGCTCTGTATGGACAATAAATGCTGTCTCTCGTATTTAACGAGTAATTGCCGATAGGGATGGAGAGAGAGAGAGAGAGAGAGAGAGAGAGAGAGAGAAAGTCAAAGGAATCAGTGCTGTCATCACACCTTGATGATAAATGAAAAAAAAAATGGGGGTGGATAAATTATTTCTTCTATCATATGAATTTTAAGGGAGATCGTTTTATTTGGATTTCAAACCAAAATGTTTTGTTCTTTTGTTTCTGTAGCGAAAGGCGAAATGAATTACCTCATTATCCTAAGCGATTCCGTGCATGCCTTGCCTGTATAAATCTGACAGTTTTCAGAACCTGAATTTAAGTGAAAGAATGTCTCGTGTCGGTGAGAGTCGAGTCACGTATGTAAATTTCGACTTCCCCATCCCTCGCAACACGTACGGGGTCACTTAGGATCACGAGGTAATTCATTTCGTCTTTCGCTCCAGTTTCTTTGGGTAATATTTTTCTGCCAAGCTGTAGCCATGTCTGTACTACTGTATGGTTTTCAACATTTGGACTGAAAATGTGTATCTTTGTATAATGGCATATCAACCTACGCGGATTATTTAGTACCAAAGTCATCTTTGTAGACAATCAGCAGTAGTACTATTTAAGCTATAGCTAGGGGGATAAGGGGATTCATATCTTTCTCAATGTTATTCGTTCGTAAATGAACAATAGCACGACTGGAGTTCGAACTCGCTTTCTACAATGTCATTGATCAGAACGTTGGCCACAACGCTACCGGGATTTCCCACAAAACGATTAAAGAAAAAAACTGCTCAAAGATGCTACGTGCTAATTCAAACAAATCCCGGAAGTTTCACCCAACAAAACAGCAATTGTACGGACACTTACTGCCCATCACACAATTCATTTAAGATTAACAAGACATGCTGGACACTGCTGGTAAAGTAAACACGAAGTCACCAGTGACGTTTACCTATGGACAGATCAGTATCGGTTGACCAGCAAAAGCTTACATTCATTAGTTATGTGCGAACACTGGATGCTTTGTAGAGGACTTACTGATGGGGGTGCATAGAGCGAGAGAGTCAAGGAAATCTGTGATATCGTCAAACCTTGATAAACATCCATAAAACAGATTTATCTTTTACGAAATGCATACAAATCACAGTTCAACTTTCAAAATACCAATAGTATAAATAATACATTTGTCAAGAGAATAGAAGGTAAATTTATGAATTATAATGAATCCCAATTGTGATATTCAAAGTTAGAATCACTGAAATTCAAGTAATGAAGAGGAAAACATTTTTATTATGGAAACCCTGAATAATCCAAGCTTCAAATTTCAAGGACTGGACAATGATATTAGATATACGTCTGACCAATGGGAAAGGTGTGTATTCTTTTGTCAATGTTGTCAAAAAATGATTGATGATTGAGAAAGCGAGAGAAGTTTCATGCAATTAATCAAATAAGATTGGGACTATTTGCAGCAGCGTTCTACCGGTTAAGCGTGTTCCTACGCCTGCGTATACACACCTAATTATATGTACGTCAAGGTACGTTCTTTTCTGTCTAAGCCAAGCCAAACCAACCTCATTTGTATCTACACCTATATGTATGGCATTTAACTTTCATTGGCGACAACCGGGAAACCAAAGTTCTTCGTCAAGAGGTCTGTACTTGGTTATATGCACACTTGCTCAAACACTTTAATCCAGATATATGTATACACACACATACATACGCATGCTACAATCAGTCTGTAACTATCAACAGAACGGGAAATGGAATCCACGAACAGAGTTCGAGCTCTGACAGAGAAAGTTTGCATTTATTTCATTCATACTCTAGAGACAAGCATAATCTCCATCTTATAGCAGAATTGGGTATTGGAAACTATTCGATCACTCCGTTTGATATTATCAAGTGGATCATACTCTAATTCTTGTGATAAAAATACCAATAACTTATTCCACAATCAATTATTGTTGCAAAATGCTTTTTTATCAATTGAATTAATTAGTCATGTTTTTAAGACAAAAAAGGAATCCAGAAAAGTTCTGTAAAAAACAAGAAAAAAAGCAGGAATTATAGAATTATAGCCATGAAACATACATGTTATCTCGCAATTCAACACTTCTCACATCGTTTCTTAAGTTTTTCTTTTGAGGCGGAGTGTAACTCTTAAAACAATTTTTGCTTGTCTGTATGAATTTTTAGCGCCGTCATATTTCCATTTTACAAGTTGACATCGATGTGATTTGTCCGAAAATATAAATTTTTTTTCAAAAATATAAAATACGTAGCAATAGTGATTGATTATATTAATAAATATTTTCGTTATTTTCTCTCGAATAAATAGGATTCGTGATAATGCATGTACAGCAATCTTTAAAATGTTTTTTTTAACTTAACGGTCTAAATTCTAAAGCAAATAGCTAAAGATGAATTTGAATTATTTTGCAAGGTTACGTCACCAGAGATCGACAGAGGAAAGGATCGAACTGTTTTATATTTAAGACGAAATACAAAGACATAGCGAGGAAGATTTTTTAGAAAAGCTAACAATTAAATATGAACACTTATTTAACACAAATGCGAGTTAAATTCTGCCTATAAGTAGAGAGATTTTTAATGGATATTTCGCTTTTGAATACAGTCTTGATAGATATAAAACTTGGTTTTTGAAATCCGTCTTCCAGATAGTTGAATACTAACAAAGAAATATTCAAATTGATTTATATAAATCACTAAGTACTCTATACCAGTAAATAAATGATAAAAGAGAACAATGAAAAAAAATGAGTCAAGCAAGCATTCTAACTAAAATAGAATTTCATAGCCAACTTCTGAAGTGATCAATTGAAAGTAATTTGGCGACGCAATTTCTAATATAACAAGTAGGTTTTCAGCTTACTGTATAGCAAATTGTCATTAAAAAATGATATACAATCGATTCTGACCACAATCATCCCAACATTCAAATTTATACCTACTTTAACAAATGGGTCCAATTCGTTTCTCCTGCATTTTACAATCATCCAACAAGAATTTAGTCATAAGATTTATTAGTTTAGTGCAATAGCGGAGTGTTTTAAACTTTGATACGTATTTTGGAATTAACTCAATATTTTCTCGTAATTTGAAAGCAAATTTCGTTCTCTTGATTTATGTTAATTGTTGTTTTCAATCGTTAATCTTTTTCAAATTAGACCATCAAATTTATAATGCTATTATATGGTTTCAAGTAACTTTTTCTAATTGTCATTTGTTTGCACACAGTTATATAGTTTCAACCAACTTGTTTAATAAGAATTTTTAAACCTCTATTTGACATAAATGGGACGCTAAAAAGGTAAAATATTCCGGTTCACAGTAATTTTGACATGTAAATTTACACCCCTCGGATTATTTTTTTTTCTTTTACTTTGAGCCTACCATACCGATTTCTGGCAATTACAACCATGGATTTTTAATTTACTATCTGAACCCCTTTTCATTGATATTAAACTACAAATTTAAATTCGTTTTTCTTTCCCTCTTTGGGAATAATAGGCAATAAAATAATCGGGAGGGAATGGGGAGATACTCTATTAATCCTGTTCAGAACATTTACGAAGAGAGCAATTCGGATTTTATTGATTTTAACGCCATGTCAACACATTTTGGGTTATTCTAAGCCTAAAGATTAGGGAACTGCGTATATTAATGGCTTATATTTACATTTGTGTAGTTGTTTCATAGTTGTTTTTTATCTTTCAAATGACATTAGCGACCAGATTTATTTCTTATCAAAAAAGGTGAGAGTCACTGATGTTCAAGCAGGTGGGATCATCGACGACGACGACTTCTTGAATCTCAGCGAAAACGTCACAACAGGGAAAGAATTACCGAGAAACCGAAAAAAAAGCTCATGTTTACATCAAACGAGAGGAGTTTTTTCATGACAACATCCGATTACATCCGATAACACAAAAAAAATCTGTCCTGAAATAGAACGACCTGGACTACAAAACTCACCCAACTTATTCAGAATATTCTCTCCAATAAACTACTATCATGACAACTTCCTTCGAGAGGCTTTCAACAAACACGTAGCGGCTCAAAATGTCTTCGGTTTCTTTGTTTAATGGCATATCAACTCTTTTTAGGTTATTTAATGCCAATGCCATTCTCCTAGAAGAACAGTAGTGGTACTATTTAACCCATAGCTGGGAGGATAAGGGGGTTCATATCTTTCCCAAGGATATTTGTCCAAAATGTGAACGTAATAGTGCGACTGGAGTACGAACTCGCGTACTATGATTCCGCAGTCCATCGCTTTAACCATTGCACCACGAGCCCCCCCCTCCAATGTCTTCGAATGATTTATTAATTGCAGGAGTCTGTGTTCCCAGAGTAAATAGACTTGTCTATTGTTGATAACACAAGGATTCTAGTTATCCCAAGATATACTGCTTTAGATTTTATTGTTAAATATAATCCACCTCCACTGATATATAAATGTCACCGAGCTTATCAAATAGTTTTCTTTGTACAGATTTTATCAGCAAAAATTACATTTATAATATGAATACAACTGAAAAGTTTTCTCGAATATCTTTTATGACAGACTTAATTTCTATATTATTTACAAGAAACATATTGCTTTCTAACAGTCAAGTATTTCAACGGACAATTTTTTTCTTCCAATCATATATCTGAACGAATATATTTCAGAACTGATTAAATCAGTTTTAAATATCCATAATTTTTGAAAATTATAGAAAATGGATCAGAATCCATCAATAATTAGATCAAATCCTTTCCAAAAATATTTTTAACGATCAAACAGTTATAAACTTTCAGTAGAAATCATAATCAGAAAAAAAAAAGTTTTAAAAATGATATGTATTCAAAAGTCTAGAAAGATGGTCCCAAATGAAATCATATACGTTGGCTTCATTTAATAGTCATCTCATCAATTTAAAAAAAAACTCAAGTTCAAAATAAATGAAGTGATTTTAAAATTAACGGGCAATTCCTTTTGCTAGAAACAAAAAAAAAAAATGATATCACAACGATGAATTCCAATTGGAAAACTTCATTTTAAAATAATTGCAGATAAAAACTGTTCCAAACGTAAAAATGCTAGATCAACATATTTGTTACTACGTTCACGAGAGACATACACCTAGGCACATATTAAAATCATTGGCATATAAAACCTTATGCATCCCTTATAAGTCTCCTGAAATTGACATATTTGATCAACAAGTAAATGATATCATATCCTTCATATTTTTATTTTAAAATACCAAATTAGAAATTTCTATCTTTTCATTAGACATATAAAAACTCATTCTTGAAAGATATTATCACCAAATTAAACACGGTTTACCTTCTTTTTTTTTTTTTTTTTTTTTTTAATATTTCTTGCAGAATGAAAGGTCAAGTTTAAATAATTCGCTGTGCATCACAAAAAAATAACAAAAAATTACTTACCTTCGTCATTGTCTCATCAGCTGTTCGAATTCGGGGCCTTTTAAAATCTTGCCACAGCTTCTTTGCTGCTTGTAACCCAATATTACTTACCTCATATTTACTTTAAGAGATACAAGTATATATTACAATAATACTAGCCTATCAACATTTTAACAACAAAAAATTAAGCTTTTTTAATCATTGAAAGAAAAAAAATGAAAAAACTTTGCCTTTTTTTAGGAGGGGGCAGCTGTTCATTTTATCCCTCAGCCGCACTAGCATACTCGTGTATTATGCGACTTTCCGAGACTTAAAGTTTAGTCTAATATTTGGCTCAAATTTAAATTATGTCTAAGTCGCATTAGATGCAGGTTTATAAATTACATCTCATTTTATTGAACATACCTGAGTTTAAAAAATGGGCTTTATAAGCTAGATAAATACTCGAGGAATTAACGCTCCCAATTTTTCTGCCACAAAAAAGGTGTCTTTATTATTGCGTATAATGAACGTCTCTAAACTTTCGGCTATGCGAGCCAACAAAAATGTTTTTCAATATTTAATAACGAAGGTTAAGGTATTAAGTTTAATGCTATATCACCCCTTGCTTATTAAATGCCAAATCCTATTTAGACATACGATTTAAGTAAATAGTTTGGAGGTAACATTTTTTAAATGAGCCAGGCCTCATTTGTTTACACGCATTTAAATGGTTTTAAGTATTGTTATTTAACACTTAATTCTATTTAATAATGCCTATTTTCATCACTTAGAGTAGCGATATCTATATTGAAATATATCAAATTTATATTAAATATTCTATTCAATTACGTTTATTTTTATCACTTAGCAAAATAAACAATGTCTAATAAGAGATTTTAATTATTACTAACACTAATTCAACATTATTCATTCCTTTGCATACAGTTAAATGGTAAGCAGTTTTAAGTAAAAACTTTATTATCTTGACTAATAACCTTTGTTTAGGTATTTGCTATGTGGGAGGGACACTTCGAATCGAAGTTTCGGCAAGGGTTAGGACAAAAAAAAAAAAAAAAAAGGGAAGATTTGACGTTTCGAAAACACGTATTGAACAACGCTTGTTTTTGCGGTGTAAATTAGTCTTCGTTCATGACACGAGTGAGTAGAGACAGTATATCAATTTTATCAAACATTTACAATATTTACAAGGTTTTTCAATAAAGAATGCAACCATCTTTTTCACAACTTTGCTTCAAACTTTGTGAATAATACATATTAAAAATATGGAATCGTCGATTAAGTAAAATACAAACATGTATGCAAAATTATATTGAAATTTCTTTAGCGATCCTCTTAGTCATATATATCACATATTCAGTTGTCTTTTTTTAATGACATTATCCTTTGTATTTAAAGCAAAATCCTGTTTATGCGTATATTAGGTATATATGATTTGTAAACTAGTACAGTTAAATGATCAAACAGTTCTATTTCTAACAATTTAATCTAATAGAAGTCATTTATTTGCAGACAGTTTAAATGTTCAAAAGTTCTATTTGACCCATAGATAGGACCCTATCTGGTGCTATCACTTTGAGCCAGAGTGGACCTGGAAACAATAACAATGAAGGGGTACTCCGCATTCTCTAAATATCCAAGGCTGGAGCCTCACCATCATATGGTTTAGTGTCATATCTAGGACACTCGTTCAGGGTCACACATTCAATATAATGACTGAGACATAAGTAATACTGAATTTGGAAAATAGTGTTTATCTAAAAATTGCCCTATGCCAAACAAATTAACTAATCAGGTGGAGATTAAGTTTAAACAAAACACGAAAATAAAACCCACAATTCTACTTCCACCGTGAGTTGAATTTTTGTTGAAAAACAAAAAACACAAACCTGTTGTTTCGTAGCCTACCCCCACCAAATTAATAAATAAAAAATATCTATAAGAGAAACCTATAATTACTTAAACAGTCCAAAGAATAATTTTGAAAGTTTTAGTCGAAAAATCAGCTTTTGGTCTTAAAAAACAAAACATGAAGATGATAATCTTTTTCTTTTCATTAAACTATTTAGAAATGAACACACTTACAAACTATTCGTATATATAAGTGAAAGAGTTGCTTACCTTTATTAACGAATAAAGTTTCATCCAGATTCCTTTCCTGGAATCATAAAACTTGCCTTTTCCTTCCCTTGGAAAAAGTTTGGGTCAAATGTAAATTGTTGTCATAAGTCTGGAAATATAGATCCAAATAAAAATTTCACTCAACTAATTCATCTTTTAAATAGTTTAAATTTTAAAAATTGAAATCTGATTAAATAGTATTTTTTTCTATTCCAGTCCGTTTTCCGAACAGATAAAGCCGAGCAGCAAAGAAAAAAAAAGCAATTTGAAGTAGACCCACAAACTCTCAGAAATTATTTTTCGAAAAAACAAAATTATCACATTATCAGGGTGGTTGACTTTCAAACTTTGATTCATTGTAAAATGATTACCCATTTCCAGAAGAGTTGGGGTTGCAAAAGACAGACTGGTCGAATTATTTTTTTAATTGGGAAGCGCACTTCCCCGCCCAAATACATGTTCTAGAAATGAGTGATCATTCTACATTTAATTTGTTAGAGATTGTTAGTTCCCCCTCAAAATCTAAAATATTTTTTTCGAAAAATAAAAAATACGGTAAGTTTAAGGTTCTAATCACAAAAAAAACCCTGAAAAATTTGTTTCTCGGTTAACAAGTGCACCTGTAAAATAATACAGTTTTTCCCTTCATAATGAATGATATATATTGTGGCGGAGAAAATGTCTTACTCTGAGAAAGAGAAGTCATGTTTTCTGTCGGGGAAAAAGCAACAGTTGTAATAATAACTGACACCTTTACCTTCAGACTTGTAGGAACGAAAAACATGACTTACCAGGACAATTCTTGGGGGGGGGTTAATCATCACGAAAAACAATGTGGCAAATGACCAGAGAAAAAAGAGTAGAGGCTGGTCATCGGTATCCTATCATTAACTTAACTAGTTCTATCCACCAACCCAAAACATACAATCATAATTCATGCACTACAACGACTCAGTTATCCTAAAAATATTTCGCACTACAAGCACCAAAATAAGCCAGTCGATTACTTAGTGTTTAACCGAATCCCATATCTACATAAATGTGAGTGGGGGCGACCAAAAATTTTATTTACTAAGTCACGACTGCCGAGTCAGCAGAAAAACAATGTTCCAACATGTTCAGTGACTGAACTATATTGCTACATACAGAACTTTCCATTGAGTACGCGAACTTCCAAAAGTTTGCATAAAGGCTATACAACAGTGAAAGCGTGCGCGATCGACTCCACAACAACGGATGCCCAGGAGAAATTGCCAGATACACTGATACTTCGAATCACCAAATAGTTGCGTGATGTCTCAGTTTAGGGGCCCACGGCCACAATAAGTGACCTCCCTGCATCATGCTGAGTTCCTCGATTGAGTAATTTAATACAGCCCCCCTCACAAACATTCGATATATAATGCTCTATTCGATAATGGTCAGCTGTCAGAGACAAGTCTGCAACCAAGGGAAAACTTTTAAAGAATGCCGATATTTGCGATAGAAGGGTATATTCATTTCTGGGCAATCGTCGAGTCTCCTCATCATTCGAATGCCCACTTCTCAAAGTCGGAAATGCCTTCATGGAGCCTTCTTTCCAGATTTAGCCATTTCTATCATATTGTGCGCACATCCTATTTAGGAAACTGAGACGCAACATATAACGTCATACCTCTGCCTTCGGTAATCTTAGGGCAACTTCGGAGAGATAAGATGACAGATCTCGCGACATACCAAAAGAGCCAGTTTGCCCCAGAGGAAGTGGAAAAGGACTCTTCCTCAGTTAACTAGAACAGTGCGCAGGAGAAGAATCACTGAAGTTGGCAAAGGACAAAGAGGTACATGTTCTAGTCACACACCTCGGCCTTGCCCTTTAAAGAGAACCTACTCCGTGACCAAACGTCGGAAGCTGCCACCACCTTTTCCATTACCTTCGACCAATTTTTCTCTAACTGAAGATCGAGAATGAACCAGACTTTGAGTATCTTGCACGAACCGCCCGTCCTATTTAAAGACCAGGAAGGTACAACTCTTCCAAACATCAACAGCAAACCCACCGATTTTTCACGGTTAATTTTGACACCTGGGACACTCTCATGCCTTCTGATTTATTTGCTGACATCCTCGACCTTAGCACAACTAGTCACAAGCACACGAGCATCGTTCCCACAAACACGGTGGTAGAATAAAACTGCGAAGGGCCGAGTTCGGCCTCAATTTGCGAAGAAAAGGTTCCAACATAAAGTACAACATGAGCGAGAGTGGACAACCTTGACGAATTGATCGAGACAAAATAAAGGGTTTCGATCTTACCTCCACCATGATGCATAAAAGAGAATCTAGCTACCAAAGTTCAGCCCGAATCCAGCCGCAGACGAAACAGTCTCTAAAAAAAACTTGGTTAACCCTATCAAAGGCCTTACACTGAACTAACTTCATCAGCGTAGCATTACCATCGACTTTTTCTATAATTGTGCAATCCAAATGAAGACTTTCCTGGATAACCCTGCCCTTAAAAGCACAATGCTGCTCAGGACCGATTAGACTGTGCTCATGGACAGTTGTGGATTCTTGAAATGATAAAACAGATACAACCTATTTCGGCGTGTACAATGAACAGTGGGTTCGATCTGAAGTTGATTCCTCGATTTGATGATACAGGATCTGTCATCGAGTGGATGACGGCAGAACCTCTCTGTAGAATGGGCAGCATAAAGCGGCCTAAGCACATTATTCCCTTAAGAAAAACGGGGGTGGAGGCTTTGCAGTTTACCCATTATTGGAAGACCAGGAAAAAGTGAACGTAAACCAAATAAAGACTGCTTTGTATGCAGCCTTCGTGACATGAGTTCACAGTGCATCGGATGCCTTCACGACGAATCCGAGTTGCCGAAACTAGTAGTGTTGTTTAGAGGGATGAACGACCGCATCAATTTATTTACAAATCGTTTAATGCGTCAACAGAATTCGGCACAACCAACCTGAACGGTGGCAATACTGTCAAGGTTGACATCCTAGTGACTCATGAGAGGTTGTTTGGGTATGACCTGCTGATTGGTATGAACAAAAGAGATTGGTAGGGTACAAATCATTCTCAGTTCTGTTGTAGTAAATACCCGCTACGTCTGGCAATAACCATCGACAAACAGAACAAGCACTAAATGGGATCACGCGGCGAAGGTTTGGACGGCAGCGTGGAAGTAGACGGAAGGCCAAACAATAACAATGCAGCAAGAACACTATAGATGAGTATCCAGTGTCCAGGACGAGAGCAGGAGCCGCAATTCTGGTTTGACAATCACCTAAGAGTCTAATTCTGCTGATGGCTGTAGTCCAGTCGAACAAAAAATTTCGCTGTCTAAATTCTTGAGACGAAGCTTGATGATTTTTATCATTAAGGGTTTTCGGACTATTGTCTTCATCTTTATTGTTATTTCCGCAACGTTTCGGCCGATATGTCCTCCGGCAATTCGTCAAGTGTTTCTCGAACTCGGGAACCTACACGGAACTTCGAACTGCGTCCTTTATTGAATCCACGGGGTCGCTTGTTCTGATTCCGTTATAGATGTATAAACCGGGTATAAGTGTTAAGTATTCCTGTATTGTTACTCGCCTGCAGTCAGGATTGAACCTGCAACCTCTAGATAATTGTCTCCTTGGAAGCTTAGGGAACCAACGCCTATAACTGTTACGCTATGGAGGTGCCCGTGGTGTAATGGTTATCGTAGGAATTGGACACGACGATACGAGTTCAAATCCTGGACGAGACTGATTGCATTTCATAGAGCACTAATACTCTTGGGAAAGATATGAATCCAATTATTCTCCCTCCAGCTATGGGTAAATAGGACAGATTAAGTTCTTCAGCCTTGGTGAGGTAACTAGTCTAAGAGAAGGAAAACTCTGAATTCAAACCTGTTTAACTCCGCTTAAAAATTGACCTTGTGTCATATCCTGCCCGAGCGGAGGGGTTGGGTAAATATGATAACCGTTACGCTATGTGTCCTGCTGGACATTTTAGAGTGAATTTTTGGGACTTATAAACTTAATGTTCTTACTTGACTAATATTACTATTATTATGTATGATTTTTACCTGTGCTCATTCAGATTTTTTTTTCATCTAGCCTTTTTAATTATCGGTTCCCATATTGTATTCATCTCTATACTTAGTCTACTCAGCAGGTCATTGTAGCCCAACATATGTGCTGATTCCTTAAGGCGTCTAATCCTCCAAAAAAGTTCACCCTGTGACAGACTGCAGGGAGCTGAATAGATGGCTTATGCGTTCACAGCGAACGCTGACGTCTATTTACACACAAGGAGTATTCCACATAAACACCCAGAGACACGAAGGATAACGATGACCCGCCCGATTCGGATGAAAAAATATCTCGTCTCCGATTCAGTTCAACCCATGTCCCGCTCACATTCGATGCACAAGCCTCTTTCATAACAGAGAAGCACGAGAGAGAAATGACCACCAACCACCACTTCTGTGGGATTCGAAGATCGCGGGGTGGGGAGAGAGGAGTAAGAATGAAAAGCATTACTTACCAAGGTTTATTTTATACTTAAAGGTTAGAAAACTGCATACATTTTATGTCCATATTTACATTTTTTGTGTATTTATTTCTCAAGTACATGGTTATGATAGGTAGTGTTACTCAGGTAAGTGGGGAAACTGGAAGTAATGACAATGAAGGGATACTCCATACTCCTTCAGAACTGGAACCTCACCACCAGATGCAATCTGGTATCATACCAAGACAACTTTTTGGTGGCAGAAGGGGGGGATCTTGCTCCCTCTGTATTCTAAGCGGCGCCGACAGCGCTAGAATTATTTCTTTTTATTCAAGAGATATTCAAGATATTTTACTATATCAGAGAATAATTTGCCAAAATTTCACCTCATCTTAAGTGAGTGTCTTTAAGAAAAAGTCATGACAAAAAGTCACTAAAAAAAACTGAATTTTATTCGGATTGGCAGAAATCATACATTTTGACTTAAAAGCAAAAGTTCTTCATCGGAGCTCCCGCTCTCAAGCAAGGGTGCACAGTTTGGAGGTGTTACTTAAAATTGTTTGGTTCAGTTATTAAAAAAACATAGCATAAAGGCCCAAATTAGATATCAGTGAAATTGAACTTGCCATTCAGTACCAAAGGCTATTTATTAAGCTTAGCCTAGTTGTGGCACAAGGCTACAGAGTACAGGGCACTCAATGAAAATTGAAATCACTAGCAAGTGTATGCTAATAACAGCTTTCTAAGCATTACACTGTGTAAAATGCCCTTCCCTACAAAAATAAACTAAGCATAGCTTAGATTTGGCGCCAAAACATAAGACACCCAGTAAGAATCGAACTCTCAATACGGTAGCAATGGATCTGTGAGATAAACTTGCTAACCATTTATGAATAGAATACTTAAAAGGGGACACACGTAGATGCCTGTGTTCGATCCCAAGAAAAAGCCAGACCCCCATCTCGAGTTGATATTTTATGCAAACGAGTCATTTGCATTAAGCCTAACGATCTTCCTAGAGTAGTTTTGAAGGCTGATTAGCTAATATTGAGGAAGATCTGGCTTTATCAACCAGATTAAGAACATCAGTAATCGTCTTATTACACTTAATACAAACCGGCTTTACAGATGAACAATATGAAAGAAAGGGTATTAAAATTCAAGAAATAAACAAGCCACCAAATCAACGGAACAGTTTGCCTAAAAGTGCAATCAGTGCTCGAGATTTGACCAATTTTAACCCTGTCGGCAGGGATTCAAATACGTAGACTATCCTTAATAGAAGGGATAGAATCCTCTTTGTCCATAAAAAAGCACGTTCTGGGTATGACAAACCGTATTTGGTGGTGAGAATCTGGTTCTTAAGTAGTATGGAGAATCCCTTCATTGACTTTACTCCCAGGTACACTGACAGAGTGATAGTACGTACTGCAGGTCATCTTGGGTCACAAACAAGTCATAGACAAATTAAAAAAATGGGGAAAAGTTAAAAAATAGAATGAAACATTGTACTTTTGATTTAAATAATGCCGAAATTGAATTAATTTCTAAAATAAATCCAATTTCGGCCTTCATTATAGTTTTCCCAAGGGTATTTGTCTGAAAGTGAACTAAATAGCATGGATCAGTTTTGAAACATTTTATTGACATACCAACCAACCTAGGGTTATTTTTTTAAATTTAGAGGCTAGGGAATTATGTTTATTATACATTTACATTGTTACGTTGTTTGACTTTGGAAGTTATACGATAAGAAATATTTCTAGTACAAATTATTTGCACATTTGAATGGTTTCAACTTTTCCAATGCAATATTAATAATTCATACACGACTATATTGTTTCAAGTAATTATTTCTATTCAAAAATAATCTGTTTGCACAGTTGCATATTTTAAAGTAATTTATCTTTAATAAAATATATCTTCAAGTTATTATTCTTAATACAAATAATTTATAGTTATATAGTATCAAGTATTTCAATCGAAAACTAATAATTTTCAAACAAATCTATTTGACCCATAGATTGGACTCTAAAGAGACACTCCGACTCCAGGTCAGTGGACCGGTGAGTAATGGTACTCCACACTCCTTAGAGCTCCAGAACTGGAGACCGTATCCGTTAGATGCCGATTAGTATCCATCACCCCTCTTTCTGGAATTCTCATTACTTTGCAAGGTCTAGTCAGCGAAGTTTTAAATTAAAATTGAACCTCTTTCGATTCTTTATAATAAAACAGTTCAGAAAATCTTATCGTTTGGTCCACTGAAGGAAAAAAATGTTCTTTGCGTAACTTTTTTCTCACTAATGATACACCTGACGAGGGTTGAAGAATGGATTAACCAAAATGTGCTTACATGAAAAATACAAAATGGAGGTTCATTTGAGAGAATATCTGGTATGTTAACATTTTTCCAAGTTATCGACAACTAAAAATAAAGTTTAGTAAATCATAAAAGCTTAGAATATGTATTTATTTATTTTCTTGTCCGTCTGACGGTCGTAGCCAGCTCCACGTAGCCTGAAAGGGTTTTAAAGGCTTTCGTTGACTCCACATAGAGTCCATTTCATTAATTGATCAACGAAATGTTCATCAGCAGGAGGAAAACTCAACGTATGCATACGGATCAGAAGTATAAAAGGTTTCTTGTCCTGAATAATTGAGGAAATTTTCATCCTGAAATTTGGTCATGGTACATTCCTACAGAAGTTCCTCCAATAGTTTAATCAAGACAAGCAGCAAGTAAAACATGTTAAGTAATTTCGAAAAACAATCGTTAAGGAAGAAAGATTCTTAAAAATACCTTCCACTATTGAACAATAATTGTTGATGCAGTCTATAATATTGAAAACAAAAACAAAAAATCTTCAGATCTATCGTATAAGATTTTAGGAACGAAATCTGGTTGCAAAATTAGTTGTATTAAATCAAATGAGAGCACCTCTTTTCTATTGTTCAAATTTTTACTGTCTGTATTCTTCAAGAAAAAAAAAACTCATTTAAGAAAAAGATGTTCTTCTGGATATTATATGGTAACCCTAATCGGGTTGAAATATCGATTTCCTCATTAATGCCAGAGATTAGTTTTCAAAACAATGTTAAAAATAGATTGGTTGGTTGTTTAGGTTTTATGCCATATCAACATTTGTGAGTTATTTAACGCCAAATCCATTTTTATGCAAACAGTTCTATTTCAAACAATTCAGTTGAGCATTAGTACACAGTTTAATTGTAAAAAAAATTCTATTTCAAGTTATTCAGTTTAGTCAAATAGTACCAATTCAAATAATTCAGTTTAGTATAAGTACAGATTTTGTTTACACAGTTAAATGTCAAAACACGTCTATATTAAACAATTCAGTTTAGTGTAAGTAGAGTTTCAAAGTCAAAATCAATTCAATTTCAAACAAACCAGTGTAGCATAAGCACACTGTTTAAATGTAAGTACAGTTTAATTGTCAAAAACATTTCTATTTCAAACAATTCAGTTTAGCATAAGTACGCAGTTCTATTTAACTAATAGATAGGGCCCTATGAGGTGCTACCATTCCGGGCCAGAGAGCAATGGCAATGAAGAGGTGCTCAGCATTCTCTAAAGCTCCAGCATCACTGGAACCGCACTATCAGTGTCATATAGAGGACACTCATTGGGGGGGGGGCTTACCCTTCTGCAGAGGTGCAGTCGGTATATTCTACAGCTCCAGCCGACTGGGCAAGTTAAAAGTAGAATTTTGTAGACTAATTTTCAGGTTTGCGATACTTATTTCTAATAGCCTGCTGAGAAAATGGCAAGAGGCAAATAACTAAATTTATAACCGAATTATATATATATCAGATTTGTATATGTACAAGCATTATTAGTCAACAACGAAATGGCTGGGGAAGGAAAAGAAAAAATATGGCCGCTACAGAGTTCAAGACGTAATTTTTAAAAGTAACTTTTGTAATATTATATGTACCAAATGATTGAAACTTCCTCTTATTTGAATGGATATAGTTATTACAGTTCTACGAAATATTTTGTAGATTGCCGCAGAAATTTTATCGTGTCCAACTCTGGACTCTGGAAAAGTACCTAAATATAGAAGACTGACACAGTATAAACTTCCGATCTGATTTTATTTAGCCAAACGGAATATAAAATCAAAGATAAAAGAGAAACATCATTTTTTTTACTTTAAGAACCGAACGTTTTCAGCTGTTAAAATGTTATGGCAAACTGTAGGCTTGATGCCAAATCATATAGACTAGTTAGTATTGTCCACCATGATATAATTTGTTCTTTTAAGTGAGACTAAATAAACAGTTAAAAAATACCTGGCAAAATTTATTTTCATCTTTAAATATGAGACAATAAAATCAAATAAGTTCTGTCTCTTGCTCAACAATAAAGAACAAAAAAGAAAAAAAGTCACTCACAGTCGGTTTATCATTCAAAATTCCTATAGAGATCATATATTTGGTCATTATCTTTTTCATTAAAGTGCATATTAGAGACACGATAAGGTGACAACCAAGTTATGTACATAAGAGATGACAGGAAAATTGTGGCGTTATAATTTTGGCTACTTAAAGCTAATTTGAATGACGGAAGGGAGATAATACATATTTACCAACCCCTCCGCTCGGGTAAGATATGACAGAAGGTCAATTTTTTAAAGCGGAACAAGGGAGATAATAAACCAGTTTCCGGAATATTGGGCAATGATAAAAAAAAATAACAGGAATGCATTCATGCAAATCGAAACAAGAAAGTCCACTTTTGAGGTTTATCTTGCAGTTATTTTTCAAAAAATGAAAATATATGTTGTTGTTTTTTTTTATTTTAAAGATACTTTATCAATATGAAGCGCATAGACAGACGCATATAAAAGTTCGTGAAATGTTCGTCTTGTAGTAGAATGAACTTCGTATGTTTGGCGCGTAAATCCTTTTGACCATTGGTCTCGCCATATAATTTCACCCAACAGGGATGAGGAATCCCATTCGGCCCGGATGACTTACCCGGGCATATCGAACCTGTTCTGCAACCTCCAACTTCCTCTTTGAGATCATAGGATTTACTACAATGAAGTTTGGTCCAACCAAGAACTGCCACTACTACTCCTGCTACTGCTGATATTTTTGCACGTTTAAAAACCTTTTTTTCAAGTGACTTTCGTTCAAAATCTTAAAATGAAAAAGAAAAAAGAGGATTTTGTATTTGCATGAGCTTATTTATTTTCAGAGGACTCTTTTTCCATTTATTAATAACATAGGTCAGTGTCAATTTCGTACACCTTCCTTTCTGATTTTTAATGGCGTGTATTCTTACACTTGCAAGTTTTAATTTAACCGCCATTATGTAGAATAAGTCAGCATTGGATTTCATTAGATTTGTCTGCTGATGAACATTCCTGCTGTGAAAATTAATACCAACCACTTCCCGTCTTGGAAGCGTATTTTTTCTCACACCCAGTTTCACAGTTTTGGCAATACTTTAATACCCCGTTTCTTTTGTACCAACTTTGCATTACCAGGTACAATATTGATTCCGTCGGCTCATTTGAGAGTGACATCATTAATTTGGCGCCTATGACACACCCATTTTCAAGCACTTACACACAATAATTTATGCACAACACGTACATATTAATTTCATCACGTCCCCCGGTTAGTGTAAGGACTGGGACGACGATTACTTGGCAATTTTTCCTACGGAACTAATATTGTTTACCTGGATCTACTTCGCCTAATCTACATACAACTCACCGTATAGATTAACAGCCACTTTAAAGCGTTTCCCCAGTTCATATAATATAACTCAAAAACTGGGACGTGCAATCATCTAGCAAATTCATCTACGATACAAAAAATATTTTATTTACCTGGGATATTTTACTCTTGTAAGCTCATTTGGTTGTGACAGCACTAGTTGTCGTTTATGACACAACCAAATTTTTTAGCCCTCACACACTCTCATTCTTTCCATACTATGCAGTTCAAATTAGGAAGAGATGGTATCACTTATCGATGCTAAGAACTAACCTGGACACTTTATTTGTTGTTACTTGTTTCTATGTATGTATTTTTTCCCATTGTATTTTACACTTTTCTGCTGTGAGACTCGTAATTCTTTTCTTTTCTTTTCTTTCTGTTACGACTGAGGTTATGTGTCGAACTTCATGTACTCCGCATCTTCGTTCTGGGGCGAAGCTTCTGTAGCAGAAAGAACTTCGTATGTTTAGCGCATAAATTATTTTGACCGTTGGTCTCGTCATATAATTTAACCCAATAGGAATGACGAATCCCATTCGGCCCGGATGACTTTCCCGGGCATATCGAATTCAGTGAAAGCCCGCCAAACTACTCTTCCTCAAAATCTTTGAGCTGGACGGACGTATTTCTGTCCGCTTCTTTACCAGCAGCAACTCACCACCATGAGGATAAAGCCGTCTGGTTCATTGGCCCTTTGAGTCTACCCTTTTAGATCCAGGGTTTCCCAGTTGAAAATGAATTAGGCGTATTAAGTCCGCCTCTAACAATTCAGCTACTTCATTTCTAGACAACCTTTCCTAGAAACAGCGATTACTTCTCTCCCACAGCAACCAGGACCACACATCGACGGCTGAACATTCACTCCTGTTCTAAAATCAGCAACTCAATATTTGCCATGTCTACAGCGACGTATATTCCGCTCCGATATTTAGCAGCTGTGATTCTTCCTCAACTCGAAAACTATTTTTTCCTTCCAAAGAGACTTGCAGCATAAAGGCACTCTTTATTCTGGCTGCCATTAAACCTCCTTGAAAACCTTACGATATCTCGTTCCGATATTTTTATTTTCCTTTAAATATAACGTGAAGGTAACCCGTTCCACATTTCACTGTTGTCTCTTTATTGTTATTTATAAAGCTTGGCTTAATTGTGACAAAAAGCCAGATGTATGCTGCACCAAGTAAGAATCAAACTCACTAATAATGGTCTACTAATCCAGTTTTCTAACGATTACATCGCGAGAGGTACCCATGATATCTTATGTATAAAATACAACGTGACGTTATAGATTTATCAATGAAACCGGGTCACATTATAGTGTATTAAGAAAATTCCGTTGTCATGGTAACGGGAGATATTACTCAATCTCTTGAAGTGTTTACAAAGATTGACCAAGGTGCTCACCCATCTAAGAATTAAGCGGGTTTATTGTTGCTTAACTTTAGTAAGTTATCTGGTACCTTCAGTGTGTTGGAACCGTAAATCTTTCAATTCTATTCTGTTGTGTAACACAGGAATGAAAATCACATTACCGCAACTGATAATTATTACTCAGGAAGTGTTCAGCACAAAAATAAATTTTGATATTCCTCGCCAAAAAAAAAAAAAAAAAAATTAGAGGGAAAAAATACAAAAATTGACCTGACGATCATATTGAAATGAATGAAGATTACTACTAAATTTAATTGCAGTTAGCTTTCCTTATCTTGTTTAATTTCTTTGGCATCAAGTAAAAATAATAAAAATCCTCAAACTTAAATGAATTTTTAATTTAACTGTCATAATTATTTATATTATTTTGAAGAGAGATAGGAGAAAATTCTCAGATATATTTTCTTTGAAGGTGTAAGAATACCCAAATTGACAGTAAAATTAAAAATGAAGGGAGATTAATATTACATAGTTTTTCTTATTGATCTGATCTTCCTGAAAAAAAAGGCTATCAAGGAATCACTAAGAACTAGAGAGCTTACTTCTATAACTACAAAGGTTCATAATGCCACACTTCTCAGTCGCATCCAACATGAAGTTGAGATATTTTTAAGAAAAATCAAGACGGTTTTCGGATAAATTGATCCCCGACTTCTCAGATTCTGACTATACAGCGAATCATGGAAGGAGTACATGCAAAATCTTCAGGCAACATTTTTTATAGATTTCTCCAAGACATCTGATTCCATATACAGAGGAAAGATGGAGCAAATACTTCTGGCATATGGTCCCCCCAAATAAACTGTTAGCGCTATAATGAAACACAAACACGAAAGCAATGGTACATTCACCCGATTGTGACACTGTTTTCCTTGACGTTATCGCTGAAGACATGCATCATTTTTATCTATAATTTGCCAAGATTACGTATGACGAAATGAAAGAAAATGGAACAGACCCCCCCCCACAAAAAAAAACAAAAGCAGGCGATATCCTATAAAAACTATTACGGATACACATTACGAAAATGATCAAGGATTTCTCACAAATACATCAGCTCAAGCCGAATCTCTGCTATATAGCCGGAAGGCAAGAAGCAAGAGACATCGGTCGCAGCATGAACTCAGATAAAACTGAGTTCATGTGTTTTAAACAAGATGGTACCATCTCCACAGTAATTATATGATTCTGAAATTAGTAAACCACTTCACATACCTCGGTAGCAATAGCTCATTAACGGAAAGTGATGTCAACATACGTATTGGAAAGGCAGAGACTGCTATTGACAGATTAACGACCAAATGGAAATCCGATCTCTTTGATAGAATAAAACAGGAATTCTTTCAAGTTGCAGTAGTGTATTCCTACTCATGAGTGTCCAGTAAGTCAGTTGACTGAGACTGTAGAATACACAGACAGTATCTCTGCAAAGGGGTAAGACTCCCCCAATGAGTGTCCTGGATATTACATTAAACAATCTGATGGTACTTATATGCTAAACTGAATTGTTTTAAATAAAACCGTTTTTACATTTAACTGTGTGTAAACAAAACAAAAAAAAAAATACTTATAGGAAACTGAATTGTTTGGAGTAGAACTGTTTATATGTATAAAAATGAATTTTGCAATAATAACCTATAATGGTTGAGGTGCCATCAGACCAAACTACTTCTTAGTTAACACTAGGTCTGTCCCTCAGACCGGGATTGGATGACAGATTCCCTTTGTGTATGTACCATTTATCAGTATGGTCAGATTTCAGTCTCTTGCACAATTCCCAGTGAGTCATACTTCTCACCCAGTCATGACAACTTTTGTGTTTCTTTTGTTCCAGTTTGCAGCATTCGTTTATTATATGATTAACTGTTTCATCTCTGTCATCATAACATACACTTGCAATTCTCTTGTGTATTATCAATTTTTGCTTCGGTTTAATTAGTTCATGTGCCATTGTTTTGTGCTGCAATTATTAGAGATTCAGTTTCTGTGTTTTGGTTTCCCTTCGTAATAATGTCCAGTTCATCGCATCTGCAATACTCTTTGTTTGTCGCTTAAAGTAGCCATATAGTCGATTTTCTTTCCATTTTTATTTTCGAGATTTTCTTATTTTTTATTTCTTGTTATTGCTCTTATTGGCTGTTATAATCAGCCTCTCTCTGCTTTTGTTTATATATTCTTCAAGTCAATCCACGGAGTCCTCAATGCTTGAGAGCCTTCTTCCTTCTTTTCTTGTCCTATAGTCTATCAATGTCATCTCTTGGATGACAGGGTTTGTACATAGTCATGAATTTCCTTGTTTTATTGTGCATATTTTTGAGTTCCTTCTTTGTCCAGTTTAAGAAGGGTCCAGCGTATTTCACAAGTGACCCAGCCCAGCTATTTATTCTTTTCATTAGATTTCTTCAGCAGTTTCGTTTCAAATAACTTACAAGGGAAATTGCCTAGCTATTTATTCCTTTGAAGATATTTCTTCCACAGAGCTTGGTTTCGAGAAGTTTTTTTCTTCTGATGTTTTTGTATTGTTTTCTTTCGTCAATGCTTGTTTGATTGTGTTCGTTTTTTTTTTCTTTTCTCTCAAAATTCTGATGATCTCCTCGTCCGCTGGTTTTATTCCTTCGACTGTTTCACTTTCTTCATTTTTCATTATAAGCATGGCACACTTTTCAGTGCCAAATTCAATTATTATCTTTACTTCTGGAGAGTTTTTCACATCAGCGTTAGCTGATGGTCTTTCACTGAAGTTTGAGTGATAGGAGGTCTCTTCAAGTCTCCAGGACTCTTCTCAGTATTCTGGCCGATCTCAATAGTGTAGTAGTTTGGATGGTCTCCACTTATCCTCTTATTTACAAGTCCTCCAGTCCTTTAATAATCCTTTGGTGATTGTACCAAGAGCACCAATTACAACTGGTATAAACGTCATTTTCATGTTCCACAGTTTTTTTCAATTCCCTAGCAAGGTCAAGGTATTTTTCCTTTTCGCTTTCAATTTTACTCTATGGTCAGCCGAGACAGCAAAGTCCACAATTCTGTATGTTATCCTTTTTTTGTTGATGATTATAAGGTCGGGTTTATACCGGACATTGGCCTAGGGGTTAGAGTGTTCGCCAATGGTCCGGGAGATCTGGGTTCAATCCCAGGTCGAGTCATACCAAAGACTCAAAAAATGGTACTTGATGCCTCCTTGCTTAACACTCAGCATTATAAGGTACGGATCAAGGGTAAAGTAGAGCAATCTAGGGAAAGGATTAGCGCCCTCCCCTACACATTGGTGTAGTAGCTATCGAAAAGGGAGCTTTCGGGTTACCCTCGACTATGGTCGCCAACTTTACTTTTATAAGGTCTGGTCGTCTGGCCGAGTTTAGGTGATCCGTTTGCATGTCAAAATCCCATAGGAGATTGTGTGTCTCATTCTCCAGGACAGATGCTGGTCATATGGTCAAATTTAGTCTTCTTGCATAATTCCCAATGGATTATCTAGCTCAACCACTCGTGTCTAGTCTTATACTCTTTCAATGGTAATTTGCTGCATTTGCTTATTATGTGATTGATCGTTTCGTCTCAATTACCACATAACCTACATTAGTAGTTTTGTTGCGTCTTATCTATTCTTCCTTTGATATGACTGTTCCTAATGACGTTGTTTTGTGCTGCTATTAGGGGAGAATCAGTTTCTCTCTTAAGTTTTCCCTTATTTTTTTTAGCCCCGTCCATGTTTTCTCGTGTAAGATGTTGCTTATTAGTCGCTTAAAACGTCCATAGTTGTTTTTCTTCGCATTTTTGTTTTCTGGTTATTGTCGTTCTGTTGGTCCTCGTGTTGACAGTATTGCTTCTATAATCAGTCTTTCTTCGCGATTTTGTATTCAGTCTTCAAGTTGTATTGATGCGTCAACGCCGTCTTCAATGCTGGTAAGTCCTCTTCCCCCTTCTTTTCTTGACACATATAGTCTGTCAATTACATCTCTGGGATGTACTGCCTTATGCATTTATTATTTATTATTATTAAGATTAACTTAATATAGCAGAGTCATACCAGTAAGGCATATAATTAAGATCTAAATTGTTCCAATAGCAACGACTAGTGTGTTTAACTCTCTCTCTCTCTCTCTCTCTCTCTGCGTGTATGCGTTAAAACACACCACAAATATTTGCTTACGATACTTGAACGTTGCATGTCCGAAGATAAGCAATCACATATAGATTTGCATTTTTGAATTTGGGCATGAATTATATCTTCGTACGTATATACTATCACATATTAATATAAACAAAAAAATCTTATGACAAACATTTCTAACCATTTGTATATCAGTAGGCAACAATTTCCTTTATGAAAAGATGATGTTTCTTATGTGTAACGTGTTGGAAACTCCAAACCAATACACAGATCAAAGTTCAAGAAACGAGACCAAATGTAGAAAATACACGCTTTATTGCAATAAATAAATAAAACAGTTGAATTAATAAGATTTTATTCGCTCAACATATACAAAACAAAACATTTTGAGCCTGTTTTTTTTTTTATCTTAAATTGTGAGGAACACAATCGAAGCAAAGAAAAAAAGTAACAAGTAAAATATACGATAAGGTCTAAGGCTTTGTGAATATCAGTCATTAAAACAATGCCTACAATTGCCAAAGAAAAAATACAAAATACCTAAAATCATAAAAACATGGCGTTATTTCTCTCTCTCCTACTCTCTCTCTCCCTCTCCTCCCCCTTCCAAACCAAAAGAATTATAAATACGCGCAATGGATGGCCTTATCTGTCTTCTTCTTCTTCTTCTTCTTCTTCTTCTTCTTCTTCTTCTTCTTTATTCCCTTCCTCTTTCTCTTTTCCACGTCTTTTGTCTGTTCTTTTTACGGATTCTGGTTTTACTTTGCAGTTTTTGTCTGCCCGAATTTGGCCGAAGAAACACAGTGCTACTACACGGCGCCAATTTGTCTGCAAAAACGGTACCCTCTCTTCATTCACTCCATTCCGAGCCAACGGATTAAAAAGCGTCTTTATATTCGCCTCACTGGTCGTTTAGAGAATCTTTTTGCATCAAACAGGGCAAATGCTCCTGTTGGGGGTCTCTGGTTTGTTTCCCCAACCCTTTGGTTGTACGTTACGATAGAATCTTGTTCAAGGACACTAAATAATCACTGTTCCAGTAAATTGCCAAATCGCTTCGAAGGGTGCTCTTCTTCTCCAGACCGCAACTCCTTGGCTTTGATGTTCAAGCCGAGAGAAAGAAGGGTCATCACCTCGTCATTCTATAGGACAAGTTGGCTTCTCTATCTTTCTATCTCACATACGCACACAGAACTTCTCACTTGATCCATTACCCTCTTACTTACAACTTTCTCTCTCTATTATATTCACCATCTCTTACATTACCCCCTATGTCGCTTCCACTTCCTTCCTTTCATACACACACTCATTCTTTTTCAAACACACAACTCATCCCCTTATTCTTTTTTTAAAATTTATATGTACACTTAATTTCCTACAGCCTCACAATTTCTTCCACTCTTCATCAACAACATATGCATACGCCCATGGACTCTCTCTCTCTCTCTCTCTCTCTCTCTCTCTCAGGTTTTCTATCTCTTCGCTGTTTCCCCAACTACCCAAGTAAAGCAGCAATAGTCCGTCGGTCTCTATCTTGCAAAGCTGCAGTATAACTTAATCTAGCGTATTCAGCTTCGAAATGATCAAAAGCTTTCGAGGACTGTTAACTTTATTGTTCAACTGCTGCCAGGTTTTCACTGCTGGGCGCATACAAACTTTTTAAGACATGCCCAAGACTTTAATCTATTCATGGTAAAACTGTATGGGGAGGAAGAGGTAGTATCTCTGAACAGAAAGGCTACGAAGCGAAGCTCCTATACAACTGTTTGACAAACAGTCACAACGCAAAAAGTAAATAAATACAGACACCATGTATCAGTTAAAGTTCTGCTCAATGAAGTCGGTTGGCCAGACACAAACTAGGGATCATCAGCGTTCAAAAAGGTGGGAAGCCCAGTTATTGTCATCCGTTCTCTTTTTATTTCTCTTTTACTTCATATATCATCATCATCATCAATATCATCAAATTATGCTGATATCGCGAAGTGCCTTGACTCTCTCTTCGTCCGTCTCAATTGGCTAGCGCTCCCGGCAGGTCTTCTAGACTGCATTCAGTGTCCGCACAGAGCTGATGTAAGTTTTTGATGGTCTGCTAACACTTACGTGTAAGTGTGTAGGAGTCCATAGGAGAACATCGCTTATAAGTTCGTCCTTGCTTTACTAATAGTGCTCAGCATGTCTTGTTTGTCTTATTTGGATGGTTTGTGAGATGGGAGGTGAATGGCTATACAGCTGCTGTTTATGGGGTGCTGCTTCCAGGACTTGTTCAAAACAGCACATAGCATTTTTGTGTCACTCCCATCAAACATTTTCTCTAAGTATTTCGTTAGAGTCTAATGTGATGCAACTATAAAGTAGTACCGACACGGCCACAGCTTAGAAGAAATGCCATTTCATTTTGTCAAAGATCAGATTTCCATATGATTGATAACTTGTCAATAGTAGTCCCTACCTTTCCTATGCGTATGTTGACATCACTTTCAGTAGATGAGATATTGCTGTCGAGGTATGTGAATGGTCAACTAATTTCAGAGGCTTGGCGCTTAAAATGAAAGCTTCTTCTTATTTAAAACACATAGAAACCAATGCTTCTTTCTGCTTACTTGAGGCTGTGCATCAGGGATTCGCCTTAGGCAGGCTGTATTTGTGAGAAGAGATAAATCGTCTGTATCTGTTATAGTTTCAGTAGGATATCATCTGCATTTTATCATTTTTAATATGAAACTATTTTCTTTTATTAAACTGAATTTTTCAAAAGTATTCAAACAAACACATTCCTTCTAGTTTAAATTAAAAACAGAAACATTAGACTAGAAAATTAAATTTTATTGCATCTAATATTTGGCAATAAAATATTTTGTGCTCATTTATGCTCAGCAAATTTCGAAATCCTTGATGATTGTTACCAAAGAGAAAGTACAGTTATCATAGGTATTTGAATATTATCTTATAATTATTTAGTATAACATCGGAATAATTGAAATTTATATAACAGTATGCAAATTAATTGTATTAGTTAGGAATACTTGATACCTGTGCAAGGGATTATTATTATCATTATTAAATAGGAATAGTAACTAGAAACCATATAATTGTTTATAAATTACTATTATTAGATAGGAATACTTTAAATCATAAAACTAGGCAAATCATTTGTATCAAATTTCGGCATTAAATAACCCACAAAAGGCTGATATGCGTTTGAACAAATTAAACTAAATAAAACCAACATGTTTTTTATTAACTCCTCCAATCATTTTTTTCCTGAAGTTTCTATATTGGGGCTTTTTTTTGTCAGCCTCCATATTTTTTTAAAATTCCTTTCTTCTTTTCCCTTTGACTTTTTTTTCCTTTCTTCTTTCTTTTATTTGCTTTTCTCCTTTTTCCTCTCAGTCATTCCGTCTTCCTTTAATTCGTTAACTTCTTTTCTCTATTTTCTTTTCATTTTTATTTATTCCGACACTTTTATAAATTTCATTTGTTCTTCTATTTCTAAAAGCCGAGGCTTAGAATATGCTAATTGTATACCTCCACACAAGGAGGACGTCGGGGATATGACACGAGACTGCATCAGATGATTAGGCTTTAGTTCTTAAGTTCAGAGGAGTGTGGGATAAGTCAGCTGGTTGGTTGGTTGGGTTTAATGGCATATCAACCTCTATAGGTTATTTAATGCCAAAGCCTGTTTACACGTATGTACGATTAAGTCAGCTGGGGTTTTAGAATACACCAAATGCTTCTCTGCAGAGGGGTAAGACTCCCCCAATGAGTGACCTCGATATGACACTAAATGATCTGATAGTGAGGCTCCAGTAATGCTGGAGATTTGGCGAATGCGGAGTACTGCTTTATTGCCATCGCTCCCAGACTCACTCTAGCCCGGAGTGGTAGCACCTGATAGGGTCCTATCTATGGGTCAAATAGAACTAGATTGCTTACTTATGATAAATGTGAAATTAACTGTTTTTACATTATACGTTGTGTAAACAAAAAACTGTACTTATGCATATTTGAAGATATGAAGATCTTGAAACGTATAAACTTTTATCAAACTGACTTAATTCGGCGTTAAATGACCCGAAAAGTGTTGAGACGACGTAAAATAAAACAACCAACCAAATTCTTTATTAGCATTAATCTGACCTGGACTAGTAGCACATCTAAGGGTGAAATTGATCAATTTAAGAAATATTTGAATTCGATATGACCAGCTAAATAAACAAAAACTCTTAAGAAATAACTACACAAAGATATAAATAAGAATAAACAATGAATGAGATTACCTAACATTTAGCCATGAAATAACCCTAAATGGTTTGATATACCATCAAAATCAGTTATAGTTCTAAAAAGTTTTTAAATTCTTCATTTACGTCCTCGTGCAGGAGTGTGGCCTCGAAGTAAGCAAATTCAAACTCCAATCTAATATATTCACTTTCCGACTGTCACCCTTGGGTAAAGTATAAACCTTCTTATCCACCTAGCTATGGATTAAATAGTACCATTACTGTTCTTCAACATGGATCGTTTAGGCATCAAATATTCCACGAAGCTTTATGTGCCATTAAACAAAGGAACCATAACTTATGTGTTCACTTAGTGACGAGTGAAGTTGCTAAGCGATTTGGTATCACTGTTCTCTTCCTAAAAATTCTATTTTCCTTGAAGTTCTTTAGCCCATACACTTTGGGTTTCGAAAAAAAATTGTTTTTACAATTTCGTGGCAAAATTGTATTTTATTTAAGGTCAAACGTATCATATTAGTTTTGCCTTGTAATAATCTTTTCGTGTTTTTGTCCTTAAATAATTTTGTAATTTTCATTTTTATATTTAGTTTATATGTTGAAACTGCTAATCATTTTCTTCATCACTGACCACAACCGAGAGCACGGCATTTCCCATCAACCACATGCAAACATGGAGATGGGGAAGAAGTAAACACGGACCTATATCACTGGCTTCTCGTCAATAACCCAACGTTAACATAGCGGTTACTAGGACCTAATCATATTAGCATTTCATTATACGTTGTTTTCATAAAACATGTTTCCTCTATTAATCAACAGCCAGATTTTCCTTCTTTTCAAACCAGAAAATATTCAGAACAATAAGAGAACAAAACTAATCTTAAAATATTTGACATGGTACAGTCTACGATAAACATAAGTAATCATTTATTAAGCTTAGTTTAATTAATCACAAAGCCAGAAGGAGGAGAAACTCAATGAGAATCGATCTCATAAGCAATTCAAGTTACATATCAAGAGATGTTCATACGATATGTTAAGAAATTTTTCTGAAATAAGTAATAATCCAAGAACAGGGATGAGGAAGCTGCGACCCTCTAAACCATCGTCCTGCCTTCCACGACCTTACCAGAATATAAATTAAAATCGCGTATCCCTATTCTAGAATCCTGATATAACAATTCTTTCTTGAAAAAAAAAGCCTTTTAAAAATCATCAAAAAAGTTATTAACAAGTAATTTAAAGATTAGACTTTACTGAAATTTTGTTGGGTGCAACCTTTCAGTAGTTGCGAATAAATTTCAATGTGTTCCTTAAACATTAACAGTATAAAACCCCAAAATAAAAGCAGGTAATCCGATTAATTTCCTAATCTAGAGAGGAATAACAAATCAAAGATCACCATAATTTCCACCTGCTACTTTTCCTGTTTGACGTCAAACATAACGGCTAAATCTTTTTAAAAAATTAATTACTCGTTTATTATTGATCCTCCATTAGGTTTATCAATGGTTTTTAGTAGTATTAACCGTGCTTGATTTTATCGGAAATATGTGATTTTCAAGATGTTGTCAATCCAGTTTGTAACTAGGTAATAATAGTGTAAAGCGCTCGGAGGTTAATGGTTAACATCGTAGAGAATTGATTCACCGACCTGAGTTCAAATTACTGAGTGAGGCTATTTGTATTTCACATATCGCTATTACCAATAGAGAAAGGTATGAATCAAACATATTCTCTCTCCAGCTATAAGTAAATAATAGGGCCGACTGAGCTATATAAATTGAGCTTGTCTCCCATCCTGCTTGTGCGGAGGGGTTGGGTAAAAACTAGATTGTGTAAGGTGAATGTAATAAGACATAAAACTACGTAATGAGAATCCACTTCTGGTGCTGGGAAGAGTATTGAGAACACCTTCATTTTCATTACTCTCAGGTCCACTCAGAGAACTCGTATCTGTTAGGGTCTCATTTTTAAGTTAAATAAATCTTTTTCAAATGATTTCGAACTACATTAACACATTGGCTCTTATAACATTGATGAAAATAAATATGAAATATTTAGCTGTTTAAAATAATTAAGAAGATACATGTTTGTACCATATGTAATTGGAGACCACAATTATAAAAGTGACTTCAGAATAAAAAACACAACAAGGGTTTAGATGCCGTAAAACTAACCAACCAACAATATAAATTACTTACGAATGATTATAATTAGACAGGAATATTTGAAAAAAAGTAAGTAAAGTTGGCGAACACTCTACTCAATAGGCTAATGTATAGTGCCATTGGCCTAATGAGTAGAGTGTTCGCCAATGGTCCGGGAGACCGGAGTTCAATCTCAGGTCGAGTCATATCAAAAACTCAAAAAATGGTACTTGATGCTGCTTTGTTTAGCTCTATAAGGATCAAGGGTAAAGTTGAGCAATCCAGGGAATGGAGTAGCGCCCTCCCTTACACCTCAGTGTAGTAGCTATTGAAAAGGGAGCCTTCGGGTCACCCTAGACTAAGGTCGCCAACTTTACTTATTTAAAAAAAATGCTGTTGAAATTATTTAACTTAAGAGTGATTACATGAACGTATAATTGATTCCTGGGCGTAATGCCAATGAAGAGGTTTCTTCACACTCCCGAAAACTTCAGAACCGGAGCCGTATCACCGGATATCGTGTCATAGCAAAGACACCTTTTCCTTGGCCAGATGGGGTCTTACCCCAACCTCAAGAGATACAGTCGGCGTAATGACGGCCCCATAGACAAACGGCGTAATAAATTTAACTTTACATGAAGTTATAATTGTTTCCTGGGCAACGAAGAGATTTCTTCACACTCCCGAAAACTCCAGAACCGGAGCTGTATCACCGGATATCGTGTCATAGCAAAGACACCTTTTCCTTGGCCAGATGGAGTCTTACCCCAACCTCAAGAAATGCAGTCGGCGTAATGAAGACCTTATAGACAAACGGCATAATAAATTTAATTTAAATTTAGTGAATGTTAGTAATATGCTTGATATAAAATTAACAGGTCTTTTACTCTCTATGTTATGATGGAAAAATACAAATTTTTTTTTCATCATACAACGTGTGAAAGCACGTGCGATACCCTAGCCTCATCAGCCGCCAACCAGGGTGATAACACAGTTTCGGTAGCTCAAGGCGGTACTGCCACTCCTGGCGCTACCGAGCAGCTTTTGCCACCGGATAGGATATTTAAAAGAAATATATATCTATGTATACACAAGATCAACTAAAAGCGGACATTACATTAGACGTTCGTTCATCTTCATTTTGGTGCAGTTTGTGATTTAAAAAAGCGTTTACTTACGGCCGTTAGATGTCATAGCAACCGTTTCTTGATTTTGCGTAATTGCACGGGAATGGTGGTTACACGTGTATAACATTCGTGTTGAAATCCTTTCTATATCCGTTATCTATTTGATTCGTTTTCTTTCATTTATGCGTTACTGCCCAAAAGCACTCGAGACAAACGTTATATATAATTCCGCTAAAAGATTTTATTTGTTGATCAATGGGCCCTCAAGATGGGTGGTGAGTAAAAAGAATGCTCCTGGTCTAAGTTAGTCCAGGTAGCTATCTGATTACCCTTGGGCCACTAAATTCTTGGCTTGCAAAAAATGTCTCCAGGACGCTGATGGTCAGCAATGGGCTTGTGAATACAGTGGGGGTAAACCTGACTCATAGGCCCATCAATCGATTTACATTCTCCGGCAGGAGAATTACGTTCTTCGCACCAGCGCGCCTTGTGGATTCGTGTTCCTCGCAAGCTGTTGAATTTTCTGCCGCAATCACACGTTGTAGCCGGGTACATATCCAGATCGTTACCGTAGGAGCAAGTAAGATGGGTGATATATTCTCCCTCCCCGCTACAGACACCCTGAGGGCATTTTTCTTTCATTGTATTATCCATATTTGTTAAGATTCCTGTCTTTCCAGGATGTTACTCCAACTTTCTGAAGAGTCACTTTGTCTTTCCAAAGAGTCATCTTGCTTTCCAGAGAGTCTTAGTGTTCAAATTTTCATCATACAACGTGTGAAAGCACGTGCGATACCCTAGCCTCATCAGCCGCCAACCAGGGTGATAACACAGTTTCGGTAGCTCAAGGCGGTACTGCCACTCCTGGCGCTACCGAGCAGCTTTTGCCACCGGATAGGGTATTTAAAAGAAATATATATCTATGTATACACAAGATCAACTAAAAGCGGACATTACATTAGACGTTCGTTCATCAATTAAATTACCATGACCAGAAAATCCGGCAAGCACTACGTGCGACATACAGAAACACAAGACAGCTGTTTCGATCTGATTAGGTCTCATCAGCAATGTATACCATGATCTTCCCCATTATAGAATGAAAAAGATAGGGAATGACCAATCAGAGAGAAAAACAAAATGGCGGAAATAAAGACAAAGGCAAAGATGTATATAACGTTCTTATATTTGACTGGAATTTTTTTATTCATTTTCTAAATTTCAGTTTTCCTGCCTGCTAGAAAACTCTCGTGGAATAATCTAGAGTTGTTTAGAATTTCGATGCCTAGTTGCTCCGATTTAGTCAGCTATCAGCCAAGGGTGGTCTTATTGACATGTCACATGATAGTGCAGAATCCTTCCCAGCGAAAGTCATTTGCAGACAACAGATATGGAAAACGACCCATTAGTGAAAATACTCACCTTTCTCTTTGACAACGCCAAAATTACTCGACAACTCTTGAGTATTCTTCTGTCAGTTTGACAATGGGAAACTCGAGTACCGTGGAGTGGGAGCGGTGAAAAAGGAAAAATATATTATCTAATTTCAAGCAGAAAATTCTTCATCTCAAAGTTTAAAAAAAAAGAAAAAAAAGATGGATGACAGTTTCGTAGCAGCCCAAATGTCTGCGTTCTGAAAAGTCAAAGTTGGACTTGTAGATAGTTGCTTATGCTTCATTTACTCATCTCTCATTACCTCTAGTTACATCCACTGATTCTTCTTCTTATTATTATTATCATTATTATTATCAGACACATTCAACTAATACTTATACAAGTTCCCATTTAAATTTTATTTTTCTATTATAAAGATGTTCTGATTTTTCAACCGCTCTCTCTCTCTCTCTCTCTCTCTCTCTCTCCCCGACTCCTTTTCTTGCGCTATGTCTCAATATCTTTCTTTCTACGTCAAATTATTTTACATCTTTACACATGCCCTTTCTTCCTTCGACCCACTTTTATTTCGTTTTCTCTCTCTCTCTCTCTCTCTCTCTCTCTCTCTCTCTCTCTCTCTCTCTCATATATATATATATATATATACTTGTATGAGCGTATTCTAGTCTATTTTTCTTTTTTTTTATTTCTCTTTATACATAAACTAATATATATGTAAATATATTTTTCTTTTCGTGTATGTATCTGCGTAATGAAATATGGCTTTTCCCATATTCTTTTTCTTTATCTATCTATGGGCCTGTCTTATACTCTTTTATTTTCTTCGATATCCAAATCCTTTCAAATTATTGACGGCAAAATTTCTTAAAGAGCAAGGATGAGGAAGAAAACTAAAATGTATGGAAATGAATAAGAAAAAATGGAGGAATGAATAAATTCTGGTGTTGGGCAAATAGGAGAAATAGTAGTGAAGAGAAAAGAAAGTAAAAGATCTATGAAATAAGACAAGGAAGGAAGAAAATAAGAGATAACGAATAAGAATTGTTAGAAAAGAAGAAATTAAAGGTGAAAAAGAAGCTTTCAAATCTTAAAAGGAAAAAAAAAAACCGGAATTGTTTAAAGATAAAAAAAGCAAAACAAAATGGCGTATTAAGCAAATGTCATAGGCGTAATACGATGTTTTTTTTTCTATCCCTAATTTGATATATCATTATTATTATTTTTATTTATTTATGGCATCCAACGACTTTCAGGCAGAAGAAGGCGGAGAAAAAAAAAGATAATAAATAATTCAGCCATGTCTTATAGTCCACAAAGCTGAATTTAATAAAATATCTATTTAAAAAATAAGAAAAGAAAAAAATTCCTTATTATTCTTCTTGATCTTTTTCTTTCAGATTAAATTTATTTTTTCTTTCATTTCCCCTCATAACCCAAATCTTTGTCTCCTTTATATATATATATATATATATATATATATATATATATGTGTGTATATATATATATATAGAGAGAGAGAGAGAGGGAGGGAAGAAAGAGAAAAGTTAATTGAGTGAGTATGCTCCATTTAGGCGGTAGACAACTGATTACAATAAGTTGCCTCGGACAGGTGATCGAATCTGCAAAAGGTTAATTGTCAGCCTTTGTATCTGAAACTCCACTCAATAACTTACGGGAAGATGATACAATTGTCCTTTCAACTGATCAAGTACTCAGAAAATCCTTGTGTATATATATATATATAGAGAGAGAGAGAGCAAGAAGAAGAAGAAGAAGAGTGTGACAGTTTATTTTTACACACACACATACGGGGTGTGTGTGTGTGTGAGAGAGAGAGAGAGAGAGAGAGAGAGATTATTCTTATATATATATATATATATATATATATATATATATATGACTGATCATTATTTTTATTTTGTATTTTGAGATTTTCGGTCAGGTTGTAAAAGTTAATGTAAAATGAATGTTAGATTAAATCCAGCATTAAATATGAAATCAATTAGTTGACTAAATATCAACTCTGGGACAAATGTGAAGATTGGATGAGCTTAGTTGCCAAATATGGACGCATCTATTATCTCGAAAATTAAAACCAATCTTGCAAAACGGATTTCTTAATTGTAATCATTGTCTTGATGTTCATATAATACTTTGGTCTTAAAATTAGTGTTGACTAATGCAACGATTCTAAGAAGATGCTCCCACCATCTCCTTTGAAGTACTACTTGGAATTATTGGGGAAACTAGCAACTAGAAAAATGTTTACAACAGTCAGAATAGAATTCTCTTCTTCTAGTTATCACCTCGTATACACACACACACACACACACACACACACACACACGTATATAAATATAAATTCATATACATAATGCTTCCGAAAGATTTGCGGAATTTTACCCAGAGTTATCACAACGCCCATTAGTGAGAAAACTGCATCCGATGATGAAGTTTTTGTTTTTGTTTTTGGAGCTCTAAAGAATGTGGATTCACCCTTTCTTTGTCATTAATCCCAGGTCCACTCTGGCCATATTAGATTCCAATTTATAGGTCAAATAAATCTGGTTTGCCTTAGTTTCTTTATTTAATTTCATATCAGCCTTCGTGGGTTATTTAATGCCAAATCAATCTTTGTAGAAGAACATAAGAGGTACGATCTAATCAATAGCTGGTAGGGGGGGAATAAAGAAATTCATTCCTTTCCCAAGGGTATTAGTCTGAAAATGAAATAAATGGCACGACTCGCATTCGAACTCATTCACTATGATGTCACTGTCCAGCACGTTAGCCATCACACCACGGTAACTCAGCCAAACCCCAAACATATCTGTTTGAGATCATTTTTAAAATGAGTTTGAGCTACAGTTTCACTTAAATTCATATATATATACACACGGTGGGTAAGATGATAAGTTTGTGGTAGAAGGGTGTGAACTAAAAAGTTCCAGTTTTATTTACTTACAAATTAGGTATTTTTAAAAGCTTGCATGCATAACATGAAGTTCCCAACTTTATTTTTTTTCTAGAAAACTGAATTCCTGAGGGTTATCAAAATTTTAGAGAATGGACAAAATTGCTTACTGTGCAGTCAATTCCAACCTCATTATCAAAGGATTATTCCCTAAAGAAATCCATGAAGACATGGTAGCTAATACTGGATGGCAATAATCCTTCCTACAGCATATGGTTAAGAAATGGTCAGATGAATTCAAACGGTGTAGAAAAATCTTGGAAGATGATTAACGTAAATGAAGATCGTCACCCCATAAGAAAATATCAAGAGAATTCATGACATGATAATGGCGGATTGACAAATGAAGAAGCATTAAATCGCCAAATATTTCAAAGGACTTCATAGGTATAATTACACTGGTTTACAAAAATAAATTTTTGGTCTGAGGCAAGAATGGGGATAGGTGTTTTTTGTTAATTTTGGGTGTGCTGAATTCAATCTTTTAAACAGTTTTGCTCTATCACCTCTAGTTTTCTGGCTTTTAAATAGTCTCATTTTAGTATAAACAGAGAATATATGTGCATATTTCAAGAGTTGCAGCAGCTTATTACAGATAAAACAGGATAGATAAAGAACACTGATTGAACCAATATACTTGGATGACACAATTACACTATTCATAGTACCAGACAGTCAAAAGTGTGTTTTCTTAGAAGATCTGGTGTATTTTGCCTCCGGGATGTCACGCAAGAGCATCCAGCAGAAGTCTTCCATCATGCCGGGGTTCCATTTGCCTTGATAGTTGCTCTCCATCTTCGTAATGTCTAGGTGGAATCTTTCTCCATGCTCATTACTCACTTCTCCAAGGTTTGGCGGGAAGAAGTTGAGGTGGGAATGGAGAAAATGAATCTTGAGTGACATTCGGCACCCCATATCCTCGTAAGACTTTAGTAACTTCTCAATACAGGCTTGGTAATCTGGTACGCGTGTGTTACCAAGGAAACCACTACAGACTGACCTGAATGCTTCCTATGTCCTCAGTTCCTTTAAGTTAAGACGCTCCTCAAAATCAGTATCCTTCAGCACTTCTCGGATCTAAGGTCCGACAAAGATGCCCTCTTTGAGCTTAGCAGCACTAAGACCTGGGAACACAGTAGACAAGTGTTGGAAGGCAGCACCATTGTTGTGCAACGCCTTCACGAAATTCTTCATGAAACCAAGCTTGGTGTGAAGAGGAGGAAGAAGCACCTTATTCATGTCCACCAGGGGATTCTCCTTGAGGCTGTGTTCGCCAGGAACAAAAGCGCTTCTAGACCCCCAGTCTTTTTGCTTGTAATGCTGGGATACAGTTCGATTATCCCAGAGACAGAGAAAACAACAGTACTTTGTGAAGCCCGCTTACATACCCATAGGAAGACCAATGACCTTATTTGTTCCGAATCCTGAAACTGGTGATCCTTACATCTTCTTGGACTAGGTTCTATTGTTTAAGCCGAGAAGCCAAGAGTTCTGACTGCTGTTTTGACTGATACAAATCACGAGCAAGATCATTCAGGTCTTCTTGCGTGATCCAGTGTGGCTCATTGCCACTTGTTCCTGAATATGTAGACTCAATATCTTCCAAAGATATTGACTCGGCAGAATCCTCCCTTGAAGGCATTTCTTCATCTGATGAGGAAAGGAGATCTTTATTTACTTGAGGTGTGGGTACAGGAAGATCATCTGAATGGGGAACGGGTCTCATAGCAGATCGAAGGTTGGGATATTTGATATTTTTCCTAGAAGATGCATTGAAACCAGTTATATTAATTAAACAAAAATAACTATCATCTGCGTGGTTTCGCAGCTCTCTCCAAACCATCGAGACTGCAAAGTTGAAAGCCGCTTTCTTGACATTAAACCATGCAGTTAGTCCATTGTAGCAGGGTTTACAACAGATGTGTGGAGCCCAAGACTTGTCCTGATCACCAATTTTACAGTAAAAATAGTGAAAGTAGGCGGTTCTGAGGCGGGAAGTGATGGTTCGACGCTGTGCAACTGTTGTGAAGTCCCCACACACGTAGCAGAAAGAATTGGCCTTGTTGAGGCATCCTCGACATTTTAACGTGCTTGAAGCCATTGGAGAATCTAAAAATATAACAAAGTAAAACTAAATGTGCATTTGAAAATGTAATACTAATATTTAGTAACCCAACAGATGTGTAACACGATAGTTGAGGGACCTCCTGCGCCACCTGCGAGACAACCTCTTCCAATGACTGCCAGAGTGTGGATTGAGACCTGCTGCCTTAACTGTCAAAATCCGTCTTGATATATATCATCATCATCATCATCATATCGCGCTGATAGCACGGATATCCCTGATCCTCTCTCGCCACTCCTCCCAATCGTTCATCGCCCTAGGTAGGTCTTCAGGACAATATCCTGTATCCTAACATAGCTGCTGAATGTACGTTCGAGCTGGTCGTCCTGCTTTTGCGCGGCCATGTGTGGGGATCCATAAGAGTACATCTCTTATCAGTTCATCTCTGCTTCTCCAGCAGTGTCCTGCATGTCTGGTTTGTCTAACTTGAATAGTTTTCGTGATAGAAGGCAGGTGGCCGTACAGTTGGTGTCTTGTGGGGTGTTGCTGCCAGGACTTGTTCAAGATTGCACGCAGCATTCTTGTGTAATTGCCATCTAGCTTCTTCTCCAGTCGTTTTGTTAGCGTCCATGTAGTGCATCCATATAGCAGTATCGATGTGACCGCTGCCTGGAAGAAGCTGCGTTTCATTTTATCGGTTAGGTCTGATTTCCATATAATCGATAGCCTATTGATAGCTGTCCATGCTTTCGTTAACCTCGTGTCGATGTCCTTTTCGGTTGATTCGACGCTGCTTCCTAGGTACGTGAATTTGTCTACTAGTTTAAGTGGGGTTCCTTCTAGAGTGGAGATGTCCCCCGTTTGGTTATAGCACATATATTCCGTTTTGTGTGCATTAACATAGAGGCCTATGCTTGCTGCTGCTCGTTCCAAACTATGCAGAAGTGTTTCGGCTTGGTCAGGTGTATTTGCCAGTATCGTTATGTCATCGGCGTAGTCGGCATCGGTAATTGTTGTTGCGGGATATCTTCTGCTTCTTTTCTTCGTCAGTTCGAATCCATTCTCTTTGATTTTGTCAATCGATGTTCTAAGTACGTAGTCTAGACAAATGATAAAGAGGTACGGGGGCCAGCGTGTCCCCTTGTAGTACTCCTGCTACAATGTCAAAGTATTCTGTGTCTCCATCCGGTGATCGTACTTTTACTTTAGTGTTTCTATAGAGAATCGTTATTGCCGCTACGGTTTCTTTAGGTATGCCGTACGCTAGTAGGATTTGTTCCATCTTTCCTCTGTGAATGGAGTCGAAAGCCTTGGTAAAGTCGACAAATATTAATGTCGCTTGTAGGTTCTTTGCCCGTACACCTTCAAGGATTCTGCGGATGGTTAATATTTGTGAGGTCGTGGATCTATTTCTTCGGAAGCCATTTTGTTTTTTTCTAAGTATGTTGTCGATTTTGGGTTCTATTCGGTTTCGTAGTAGGGCATTGTAGATTTTGGCAGCTATGGATATAAGTGTTATGCCTCGGTAGTTTTTGGCTAATCAAATGTCCCCCTTAGTGCATAATAACTAAAAGATAAGCCACAAGTCTCACAATATTAGAATTAACCCTGAATTTATATACGCCTTTATGTACCGTATATGCACAAAATGCACACTATGCATATCTAAAAAAAAAACTAGAGGTGATGAGTAAAAACGGATTTCTAATTTGAATTCAGCACCCTCAAATTAGGTAAAAAACGGGTATTTTTGTGCTTGCCTCAATTTCTTTGTAAACCAGTGTTATTAATAATCCTCTGGAAATTACAAAAGCTTTTATTTGTCAGGTCCCAAAATCTTATTCAGCCTGATCAGAAGTGACTCGCACACAGCATGATAAGGGGCATTCTCAGAGAGTCAACTACTTTTAGCCAGACACAAGATAACAGTCAAAACAATGGAACTATGCAGGATCTCGAGCTCCAAAAGAAGGTTAAGTCAGTGACGACAGCCGAGGAGGTCATGACCTCTGTTTTTTTTTTTTTGTTGTTGTTTTGTTTTTTTTCGGTGGGCGGGGTTAGGATGGAGGAATTCTGTTTGTGGATTACCTGAAAAAGTATCAAAGTATAACCGATGCCTATTATATAAAGCTTTTAAGGCCTGAAGAATAAAAAAAATCAATGAGAAGCTTGCTCTAAGGGTGCTTTATTACCAAGACAATGCACCTGCCTACAAATCAGTTATGGCCCTTAATGCTATTAAAACATTGTGTCACCAACATTTTTGGAAATCCCCTCTACGTCTTTTAACTACAAGATAGTATACAAAGAAATATTTGAAACGCAACAGCTAATAAACAGTCACTGTCGCAGTTTGTTTCGATTAGAAAGGGGGAATTTAGGTAGAATTAATAACAATTATCCGGAATGAAACAGTGTACAAGATCTGACACTAAAAAGAATCCGGACGATAAGCTCTAATCCTGAAGCTCTGGGGATTGTGAAGTACTCCTTCATTGCAATTACTCCCAAGTCCACTCTAACTAGGAGTTTTAGTACAGCTACGGGTCAAATATATTTGCTAAAAATAATTAGTACTAGATAGAAATACTTGAAACTTCATCCAGTTAATATCATTAAATAGAATTATTAATCTTAGATAAGAGTAGTTGATATCATATGCGTATAGATTATTTGTATCAGAATAGGAGATAATATTTAATTGTGTACAAACAAAAGATTCCAAATAAATAGAAATATTATTTTTTTAAAAATCAATAAAATATTGAAAATATAACTATGATTACAATCAAACATATACAAATGAATCAAACTTCAGTACTAAATATCCCACAAAGAGTTCATATGCTGTTAAACAAATAAACCAAACCACAAAACATATCAAATATAAATAATCACGATAATAATCAAACATTTGCGAATAAATAAAATTTCTATGCTCTGTAAGAAGTTCTTTTAAAATTTGTAACAAATTTTTAGTTCACTTAAGACTGGTAACAACTAAAACTAAATTTAATCTGGAAATAAATAACTTTTCACAAGGGTCAAATTTCCGTTAAAATCCTTAGATAGGGACAAGAGGATAGATACGAACAGAGATAGATAGATAGATAGATAGATAGATAGGGAATAGGCTGATAAAGATGTTTAATGAATAATCTTAGATAGATATGAACAGACTGAGATAGATAGGTAGATAGATAGATAGAATGATAGATAAATATGGGAGAGGGTATCAGAAGGTTCAAACAAAAGAAATGTATTTAAAAAAGTAAAAACAAAAGGAACAAAGAATCTTATGAATGTGCTTAAAATATCCTGAAGCCATTTTATTCGCGAATATTCTTCACGATTCCATACTTGAACATTTAGCATTTTCTCCCACTCACCCACCAACACCTCAAACGACACTTCATCTTTCTACAACATTTCCCTTTTTGAAATATACAATCTCCGTGTCCTGCGGCATTATATCTACCTACATAGATGGCGTTGGGGTGTGTGTGGTAGGGTGTGGCTGTCCTTGAATGTCGCCTGGGCATCTCACGGCATGGTGCTCACTGCTACCAAGTATCTGATGAATGGCTGTTAACGTTTTTAACTTAAGACAGGTAGGCCTGTATTTAAGTATACACTTGTGTATTGTTGGAGTGGTCGCAGCGAGCCAAGTGCCCAACATGCAGCTCATTCAATCGGTATTGTGTTGTCTCTTGTATCTTAACCCGTCAATTGAAGATGCCTCGGGATGCCACATCGTCCGAGAACAAAGGAGAAATCTCGAGATACGTATGGCTTCAGAAACAAAAAGCTACAAAAGAATTTCAAAAAAAAAAAGAGAAATTAAAATCATATATCTATGTGTGTGTGTGTGTGTGTGTGTGTGAGAGAGAGAGAGGGAGAGAGAGAGAGAGAGAGAGAGAGAGAGAGAGAAAGAGTATGGGCGTGCGTGTGTATAATAATAGGACATAAATCTAACAATGATCTTTGAGCTTTGTTGGCAAAGATATTAAAAATAAAAAATAAGCTAATATTTAAAAAATGAGAATGATATCGTCACTATAAAGGAGAAATCCTTAGATCTTCGACTACTAAGGACTAAATTAAAAAACTAATAATATATATATATATATATTAGCTTGTAAATTTAGTTCTTTAGTACACACACAGAGACACACAATATATATATATATATATATATATATATATATATATATATATATATATATATATATATATATGCACAAATGTTTGTTTATGTCGCTGCGTGCTTAATTTGAGTGTATGCAAGAGAATAAAGAAATATACATGAAGAAAAAACTTTTGAAAAATTTAAATTAAGAATATATGTACACATGAACAAACATAAATATCGAAAAACATAATTTCGAGACTGGGAAGAAAAAAATAAATTTTGAAATAAGCAAAATTTAAAGCGAGACAAAAATAATGATACGAAACTGTTAGAACAAACAGCAAAGAATAAAGAAAGAATAGAATAAAAAGATTTGACTTGTCATTGGTACAATGTAAACTGAAGCTGGAGGAAAAATGGCCGCTCTCTTGAGAAACAACTTCATCTTTTTGTCAACGAGATAAAAGCCTTGTTAATGACATGTTATTGTGTGCATTCTCAAGGGACATTCATCTCCTATAGCTGTCAATTGTTTGTTTGTTTGTTTGTTTGCTTGTTTATTTGCTTTTTTTTATTGCAAAATCTTCAATTGGTTGCAAAAGTAGCTATTATTTACAAGTAGGTTCATTTGGATGTATGTTGATTTGTAACAGATGAAAAAAAACCTTATATCCTTGACAGAAATATACCTATAAATATGTGTCAATTTAAGTATATATATACATATATATACGCACACACATAGATGTATATGAATTTACGTATCTCGGCATTGTTATACTATTTTCACGATACCAATGCATACACATACGGGGAAAAACATTATCTATCTATCTATCTATCTATCTATCTATCTATCTATCTATTGATAGGTCAACGTATCAGGCATTGTCAATCTATTTTGACGTAAACAAAACACATAAGTATATACACATACAATGTGTATGTGTGTGTATATACATGTACATGTACATATATGTTTACGCATGTATCAGTATATATATATATATATATATATATATATATATATATATATATATATATATATAATCATGTCATGCTGCTAGCACGAATTTCCATAACTCTCTCTCGCCATCCGTCTCTATCATCCATCGCTCCTGGAAGGTCTCCCAGGCTTTATCTCGTGTCCGTAAAGCGCTGTTGGAGATAAGTTCTAGCTGGTCGGTCAACACTTGCGCGTCCGTGTGAAGGGGTCCATATGAAAAGGTCGCTTATGAGTTCGTCCATGCTTTTACTAGCCCAGTCGACTGGGGCTGTAGAATACACCGACTGCTTCTCCGCAGAGAGGTAAGACCCCAACAACGAGTGTCCTAGTTATGACACTAAACAATCTGATGGTGAGGTTCCAGTAATGCTGGAGCTTTGGGGAATGCGGAGTACCCCTTTATTGCCATCGCTCCAAGTTCCACTCTGGCCCGGAGTGGGAGCACCGGATAAGGGTTCTATCGATGAGTTGAATAGAACTAAACCATGCTTCCTTCACTATACTAATTTTTGCATTTAAACTGCGTATTTATGCTAAACTGAATTTTTTAAAATAGAACTTTTGACATTTAAACTGCGAACTAATGCTAAACTGAATTATCTGAAAAAAAACTGTTTTGACATTTAACTCTGCGTATTGCCCAGTCGGCTGGGGCTGTAAAATACACCGACTGCATCTCTGCAGAGGGGTAAGACCCCTCCCCCAACGAGTGTCCTGATATGACACTAAACAATCTGATGGTGAGGTTCCAGTGATGCTGGGGCTTTGGGGAATGCAGGACACCCCTTCATTGCCATTGCTGCCAGGTCCACTCTGGCCCGGAATGGTAGCACCTGATAGGGCCCTATCTATGGGTTAAATAGAACTAATCTGCATACTTATGCTAAACTGAGTTGTTTGACTAAAATGAATAGCTTGAAATAGAAATGTTTTTCACAATTAAACTGTACTTCCATTTAAACTGCGTGCTTATGCTAAACTGAATTGTTTGAAATGGAACTGTTTTGACATTGAAACTGTTCTTACACTAAACTGAATTGTTTTATATAGAACTGTTTTGACATTTAATTGTGTGTAAACAAAATCTGTACTTATACTAAACTGAATTATTTGAATTAGAACTGTTTGAATAAACTGAATAGCTTGAAATACAAATGTTTTTGACAATTTATCTGTTTGCTCATGCTAAACTGAAATAGAACTGTTTGAAATAGAACTGACTGTTTGCATAAAAATGGATTTGGCATTAAATAACCTACAACAGTTGATATACCATAAAACTCAACCAACCAACCAACTTGCTCTTGCAGCAGTGTCCCGCATGTCTTGTTCGATAATTTTGATGGTTTTCGAGATGGGTGGTAGGCGTCCGTACAGCTGTTTTTTTGCGGGATGTTGCTTCCAGGATTTGTTTAATATAGCTCATAGCATCCTTGTGCAATTGCCATCAAGCTTTTTCTCAATACTCTTAGTCAGCGTCCAAGTGATGCATCCATACAGCAGTATGGACACGACCGCTGCTTGGAAAAAAATTGCGTTTTATTTTATCGGATAGGTCTGACTTCCATATGACCGATAGCCTATCGATTGCTGTCCCTGCCTTTGCTAGTCGCATATTGATGTCACTTTCTGTAGATGAGACGCTGCACACCTACGACAATGTCAAAAATGTCTGAGTCTCCATGCGGTGAGGGTAATTTTACTTTCGTGATTTTATAGGGTATCATTATGGCTACGACTGAGTTGACCGTAGGCTAGAAATATTTGCTCCATCTTCCCTCTGTGTATGGAGTCAAATGCCTTGGAGAAATCTACAAATAAGAGTGTATCGAACGATTACCATGTCTTTCACTCAAACGGATCAACTATAAAATAGGTAGAAGCTAAGTATCTGTCTTATCTAATCAAACAAATTTAAAAGAGAAAACACACACACACACATACACACACACATATGTATGTATGTATGTATGTATGTATGTATGTATGTATGTTCTCTTTTAGATATGTTTGATTTAATAAGAAAGATACTTTGCTTCTGCCTCTTTCATAGTTGATCTGTTCGTGTCCTCGTATGAGTCGTTTAACATCTGGATGGAATGAATTCAAAATGTACGATCATTTTCCCGCGTATTTCAGCCTCAATTCCAGCCATCTTCGGGGAAGGAACATTGAAATGAAAATGATGAGCCGTATTCATTCTTATAAAGAGGAAAATGAAGAACATATGGTAGGGGAAAATTCTAATTGAAAACACCTCCATAGTATGCATACGATCCGTCATTGTGTTTGTTCATCTGAAGATGACTCCAGCTGGGACCGAAAGTTGGGGAAAATATGACACCTTTTTTAATTCATTCCATCTACATATCACACCACTTATACGAAGAGTTAAAAAGATCCACTCTAAAATAGGTAGAAACGAAGCATCTGTCTTATTTAAAAACTCACACACACATAAACACATAGAAATATATATATTGATTAATTTACGTATCTGAGAATTGTTATACTATTTTAACATCACGAATACACATACAAAAGTACACACACGCAAGCACATTTCTATATATATATATATATATATATACTATGCAGGTAAAAGGTGCAAAGGGTAAATTGTTTTTATTTTAAATTTTTAATTGTACTCATGCACTATATTTGTGCTAGGTTTCATCGACTATGCAGCAAACAAGAGTCAGTTGTCTGTAAAGAAAGTAACACCTTGACTCAAATCACTAGAGTCAGTAGAGTATTCTTTGTAAGGAAAGTAGTGCCATGACTCAATTCACAAGTCAGTTGAGTACTCTCTGTAAGGAAAGTGGCAACATGACTTAATTCACTAGAATCGGTTAAGTACTCTCTGTAAGGAAAGTAGCACCATGACTCAATTCACTAAAGTCAGTTGAGTACTGTCTTTAAAGAAGTGGTACCATGACTCAATTCACTAGAGTCAGTTGAGTACTCTCTGTAAGGAAAGTAGCACTATGATTCAATTTACTTGACTAAGTTGCGTACTCTCTGAAAAGTAGCAGCATGACTCAATTCACTAGAGTCGTTTGAGTACTGTCTGAGAGGAAAGTGGTACCATGACTCAATTCACTAGAGTCGTTTGAGTACTGTCTTTAAGGAAAATCGCACCATGACTCAATTTAATTGACTAAACTAAGTTGAGTACTGTCTGTAAGGAAAGTAGCAACTTGACTCAATTCACTGGAGTCAGTTGAGTACTGTCTGTAAGGGAAGTAGCACCATTACTCAATTCACAAAAGTCAGTTGAGTACTGACTCTAAGGAAAGTAGCACTATGACTCATTTCCCTAAAGTCAATTGAGTACCGTCTTTAAGGAAAGTGGCAACATGACTCAATTCACGAGAGTCAGTTAAGTACTCTCTGTAAGGAAAGTAGCACCATGACTCAATTCACTAGAGTCAGTTGGGTACTCCCTGTAAGGAAAGTAGCACCATGACTCAGTTCACTTGAGTCAGTTGAGCACTATCTGTAATATATATTAAACCAATCAGAACTCATTTTTTGCACACAATTAAATGGTTTTAAGTATTCCTATTAAACACTTATAATTCCATTCAACATCCCTCATTCGTTAGCACACAATTAAATGGTTTCACGTATCACTACGTAATATTAACAGTTCACGTTAACATCAGTTCGTTAAACAGTACTATTGGACCATAAGATGGGACTCTTAGAGGTACCACCACTACGGGTCAGAATGGGCCTAGGAGCAATAGCAATGAATGGGCACTCCACATTCCTCAAAGCTCCAGAACTGAAGCCTCATCAACCTATGCAATTTAGTGTCATACACAGGACACCAATTCGATTTGACTCATAGATGAAACCCTAACAGGTACTACCACTCCGAGTCTCGGTGGATCTAAGAATAATGGTAACGAAGGGGTACTCTACATTCCCCATAGCTCCAGGAGAGAGCCGCGCCTTCAGATGACTTAGCGACATATCCAGGACACTCTTTGATGGAGAGTCTTACCATTCTTCAGAGATGCAGTCGGCGTATTTAACAACACCAGATAATTTTGCTTTCAAGATATTTTCATATCATTTGAGTAAATATATCCGATAAAGGGAAATGTCTGTGTTATTTTGGTTTTGGTGTAATTTCGACGATAGATTTACTCATCTTATCAATCGAAATGCTTACATATCTGAGTACCATTTTCAAGTGATCACCACACACACACACACACACATACACACACATACACACACACACACACACATATATATATATATGTATTGGTTTGGTTGGTTGGGTTTTATGGCTTATCAACCTTTGTAGGTTATTTAAAACCAAATCCATTTTTATGCAAATAGTTATATTTCAAACAATTCAGTTTAACATGAGTACACAGTTTAATTGTCAAAAATATTTCTATTTCAAGCTATTCAGTTTATTCAAATAGTTCTAATTCAGCCAATTCAGTTTAGTATAAGTATAGATTTTGTTTACACCCAGTTAAATGTCAAAACAGTTCTATATTAAATAATTCAGTTAAGCATAAGTAGTTTCAATGTCAAAAATAGTTCTATTTCAAATAATTCAGTTTAACATAAGTACGCAGTTTAAATGTAAGTACACAGTTAATTGTGAAAAAACATTTCTATTTCACGCTATTCAGTTTAGTCAAGCAGTTCCAATTCAAACAATTCAGTTTAGATTAAGCATGCAGATTAGTTCTATTTAATCCATAGATAGGGCCCTATCAGGTGCTACCATTCCGGGCCAGAGTGGACCTGGGAGCAATGACACTGAAGAGGTGCTCCGCTTTCCCCAAAGCCCCAGCATCACTGGAACCTCACCATCAGATTGTTAGTGTCATATCAGAACAATCATTTGGTGGGGGTCTTAACCCTCTACAGAGATGCGGCCGACTGGGCAATATATATGTATTATCATCATCAAGCCACGTCGACAGTATGCAGTTCCCTGACTCTCGTTATCCGTTCCTATCATCAATTGCTCCTGACAAGTCTACTAGACTGCATCGAGTGTCCGCACAGAGCTCGTAGTAAGTCTTTGCTTGTCAGCCATCAATGGCACATCCACGAGTAGGATTCCGCAAGAGAAGGTCACTTATGAGTTCCTCCTTACTTCTCCAGCAGAACTCTGTTTGTCTTGTTTGTCCTACTTGGATGATATATGAGATAGGCGGTAAGTGGCTATGCAACTGCTATTTTTGTGTGGTGTTATTTCCAGGAATTGTTCAAAACAGCACGAAGCATTTTTGTGTAATTCCTATCTAATTTTCTCTCAATGTGTTTCGTGAGTGTCCATCTGGTGCCTCCATGCAGTAGTGCTGACACAGCTGTAGCTTGGAAAAAACCTTGTCTTATTTTATCAGGGAGATTGGATTTCCATATGATCGATATCATGTCAATAGTAGTTCACGCACTCGCTGCTAGGGATACATTGACATCACTTTCAGTAGGTCAGATAGTGCTCCTGAGGTATGTGAATTTATGTACTCATTTTAGAGACTTGCCACTTAATGTGAAGATCGCTCCTTTTTGTTTAAAACACAGTTCATGTATTTTATTTGCATTCACGTAGAGGCCAATGCCTTCTGCTGCTTGCTCCAAGCTATGCATTAGGGATCCGGCTTGGGCAGGTGTATTTGCGGGAAGTGCTGGATCATCTGTGTAGTCTGTGTCTGTCATAGTTTCTTTGGGATAATATCTGCTTTTTTCCTTTTTCTAGAGTAAAACCATTTTCTTTTATTACATCTACCAATGTTCGAAGTACGTAGTTTAAGTAGAGTATAAATATATATGGTGCAAATATATCTCCTTGCAAGACTCCAGCGACAATAACAAAGTCGGTTCTCCATCAGATAAGCGAATCTTTGCTTTCGAGTTTTTGTAGAACATCATTATAGCTGTAACAGTTTCTTTGGGAAGACCATATGCTAGTGGTATTTGCTCCTCTATGTATAGAATCAAATGCCTTGGAGGAATCTATGAACAATCGTGTTCCCTCAAGATTTTTTACACTCACTCTTTTGATGATTTGACGGATAATCAGAATTTATGAAATGGTGGATAGATTTCTTTGAAACCATTTTGGTTTTTCCCTTGAATTTTCTCGATTTCAGATTGGATACGATTGAGAAATATGGCTTTATAAACCTTTGCAGTTGTAGTAGTAAGGGTTATGCCTCTGTAGTTCTTAGTGATTCCGAGGACGTCTTTTTCAAGGAAGAAGAGGATGCAACTTTTTGCTCGTTTTTATTCTGTTGTGCCTATAGACCACACCGCACAATCAAAGAAGTATGTTATCAAATTTTCTTGTCCTCCATACTTCAGGAAGTATATCATCGAGGTCTACAGCTTTCCTACTTTTATTTATTTATTTTTTTCAGTAATGCGTAAAATTCTTTCTCCGTAAACTGTCCTAGTTTGATGTCTAGTTGGCCATCAATAATTTTTTGATAGGTTTATAAGTGACTCCCGAAAGGTTTTTGAGCAGATTTTGGAAATGTTCTTTCTACTTCTGACGTCTTTCCTCTTGGCTTGCAGTTTTTAATTTTGCTTTGAAAGTGCTCTTCCTTCTCCTTATTCATTTGTTGCTTGCCATTGTAATCGTGATCGTCTATCTTCTACCAAATTTCTAATTTTATTGATTTGGCCCTGAATTTATTCAAGTAAGAAAATTACAAAAATAAAAAATAAATAAGAAATAGAATTATAAACTTATAATTATGTCAAAATATTTACATGACTTCAAATTGATAAATATTGACAAAAGACAAATTAGGACACTACAAATACAAAAATATTTGGTAAAATGTATCTGGGTTTTCTATTTCTTGTATTGATATTGATCTTTGATCGCAATTTTGTCAATGTTGAAGCTGAATACGAAACTTTTTGCAATGTATTAGCAATATGGTCTCACTACCAGGTCGAGAAATATTTTGTTGTCATCGCAACACAAGCATGTTGGCTGATGAAGTTGTGCCTCGTATAACAAAAATATTTATTACTATGTAGTGAGACACACACAAAAACATATATATATATAATCCTGGAAGCCACTTTCTAAAAACATAACTGTAGAGCCACTTACCTCCCATCTCAGAAACCATTCAAGTAAGACAAACAAAACATTGCTGGTAAAATAAGGATGTATTCCTTTGGACTCTAACACATGGACACATTAGTATTAGCTTATACACAAAAATATTAATTAGCTGTGCAGACATTGCGTGTCGTCTAGAGAACTTATCAAGATCGAAGGCTGACAGAAAGAGTCAAGCAAATCTGTACAGTTGGCACGCTTTGATGCTATATATATATGGGGAAAAATGAGTGGAAAGTGGATAAACCGAAACACAGACAACGGTTTCAAATAATTCCACTTATTTTTTTACATCTCGTCGGATTTTTCCAATCAACTATTTCTTCATTTATCTGCGAGTTTTTTTCACCAGTTTTAACTGGTCTTTAACTGAAATCTTAGTGACTACAAGTTTTCCCAAGTCTCCAGCACTCTTCTCAGTGTTACATATTTGACCTTTGACAGGACGAGTAAGTTTGTGCATTTCAAAAACAAGATTTACCTGGGTCTTAAGGTAAACACAAGACAGTAGAAATGCCACGTGAGTTGCATGAGTGGGATGCCGGAAGGAAAAGTAACAACGTGGTGCGTGGGCGTCCGAAAAATATGTAATGTTTAAGTTTTCAACCCCGGACCAGTGGCCAGAGAGCAAAATAGAGAAGATACTAGACATCATGCCGTTCTGGGTACTAGCCGGGGGCAGGGTGCAGACGGCCCCGGGTTGAGAAATAGAGAAAAATCTAAATGTAAAAGACTCGCTAATATCAAAAGCGAGTGTGATCCGATAAGAAAATAGGAGAGCTTAGAGGAGGCCTCTGTGAGTTGACCAATACCAGTCACGCGAAAGAAGCACGAAGGAGGAACGAAGAGTAAAGGTTTTAAGTCGGCCCAGTGCAACCACCTGGAGGTAGAGCGAAGAAGGGTTTTCTGAAGAATTCATATCTCTCTGGTGTAAATTTTAGCGGCTCCCTATCTATCCGACTCACTCTCTCTCTCTCTCTCTCTCTCTCTCTCTCTTTACGCAATGATTTCGCCAACGATTTCGCCAAAGAAAAGAGATGAATATTTTTATACATTAAGTCTTATTGTCTTCTCTTCCACGCAACACTTAGTATTTCAGCAGATCTCAGCAATGCTGTGATTTTTATGATCTTAATTCTTACTCTTATTTCCAATCCCTCAAGTCTTTTTTTCCAAGCTCTAAGAGACTGTTTCAATTATAATTGATATCACCGTCACTTTTATATTCCACAGCTTTTTTAAAGCTCTCTGGCAAGATCCAAATATTTGTTTATTTTTTCGCGTTCATTTTCAATGTGTCGAATGCCAAAATCCACAAGATGACAAGTTCTTCTTTTCTTGTTAACACTCGGTCTGGTTTTATGGAGTGATGCATTTTATCTCAAAGTCCTAAAGAATTTTGTCATATTTTCGACGCCAGATTCAGATTTGTAGATATATTATTTGGTTGTATGGAAAAAAAATTATTTCTTGTATATTTCCTAGTAGATCACCTTTCCCACCCAGTCGTGCAGAGTCTTGTATACTTTTTGAATCAGTTTACCGTATTTGCTTATAATCTGATTAACCGTTTCATTTCAGCCTCTACATACCAACACTTGCCATTCTGTTAATAATTTTTTTGAGTTCTTTAGCATTCATAGATCTAAGGATTTTTCTGTTATAGTGATGGCATCGTTATCATTTTTTTTAAAATTTTCCGAAATATCTTTGCCAATCACAAAGCCTAAAGATGATGTTCATATTTGTTTTACTTCCTTACCTATAGATATATATATATATATATATATGATGGCACTGTCAGTTGCCCTCAGATTGATTTGTATATTTATAAATCTCTAACTTGCACGTTATAATCCTTCAATCAGTTGCATATATTTTGTTTGGAGATATCTAAGTGGCGAATTTTGATTGATAATTTTAGTAGGCTAGGTTTGATGTGGGGTGGGGTTGCTTATTATATGTGATGCGTGGACTCCTCGGGTAATGTAATAGTTAGCGAGCTAGACTGGCAAACCATTACTAGAGAGTTTATATCTCATTAAGGGTCTCATAATTTCGCCCTTGCGCTACAATTAAATTAACCTTGTAAATAATCATATATGGATGATGGATTGATTATTTCATCATTTTGGCCGTCTGATGTTTGTTGTATGATAACTACTTGAAACTTTAATCACAGTTCTTGTAATTTCTAATCTAAATGTCAAAATTTTATTTTCGGTGTTTTTCGGTGTCGTAGTACGTACTTTTTAAAAATCTCATGTTAGTTTTATCTAGCAAATTATCGATAAAAAAGAGTTATTTTTAGACTGGCGAAAGTCTACTTACCATATCTACTCTTGTAATGAACGACATCTAATTTTTGAGCCACAAAAGGGTGTTATTTTCATATATTGCATGTAATGAATGACCCCAAACTTTTGGCTATACTAGCTAATAAAATATTTCTTTAACATCCAATGACATAAAGAGAAAACATTCAAAGATTCATTTATACTTTCAAAATTTCTGTAATACAAACAAAATCAACGCAATACTATAAATAAAGAATGTAGTCTAGACCTTGATGTAGCTTCCGTATTTACTTAAATATTCTAAACATACTAAAACCCCCACCACATATACACAATAGCATTGATAATATAATAATAACGTATGTAACGTAATTGATTAAATGCGCTTCAGAAGTATTATTGACTCTTTTTTTTTGAATAACCTTAGTCTGACGCAATGTGTTTCCACATAGCCAACCAAATGCATAAACAAAGGCTTTTAGTTAAGACAATTAAGTTTTAATATAACTTTGTTTACTGTTTATAATATTTGTACATATTGTATGTAAAGATGTTATAAATAGTAAACAATGATGCGTAAACACTTTATTATCTTAACTAATAGCCTTGTTAAGGTAAAAGCTATACGAGGACACTTTGGATAAAAGTTACGGTAAACAATCTTTCGACATTTTAGAAACATATCTCATATAATGAACTAACCCTTGTTTTTTTTTTCGGTGAAAAATTGGTCTTTTGTTCATTACACGAGCACATACGGTGAATCCCGTGATTCCACTCCTAAGGAAAGAAATTGTTAATATATAAAATACACGTCGTTAAAACGAGAGAGCACGCATTTATATTGTTCATTTTGAGCCTACTCCATGAAAAATAAACTCGGAATACTCAACCAGATAGGATTTTAGAATTAAAAAAAAATGACATAAGAAAAAAAATTAGCAACGACAGGAGTCGAAATGAAAGTTAGAAAGCGGTTTCTTATTTTCATGACTTTTGTTTTTGTTAAAATGATCTTATTTTTCAAAAATATAATCTTGCTCAATTTTTGTCAATTTTTGTATACTGTATATGACTGAATATAAGATACTTGATTTACACAAGTATTTGTACGATTAGCTCTCAATACAACCCCTCCAACCTCCGGAACTATCGATTTTAAACTTCAGTTGATGACTTTCCAGTCATATTAACAAATAATAGGGAGTTGTATGATACTGACAAAAATTATCTCTAAGTTAAATGAGCATCTTATACGCAGTCAAATATACCTGCAAAAAGGGAAATATTCACTACAAATTTCAAAAAATGGTAATATTAAGAATTTAAAAGTAAGATATGTACTAACAACATGGTCAGTGCGCTGTCCCTAAGTCTGTTCAGGTGCTTAGACCATCGTACATAAAAGGGAGTTTAGATTTTTTCAGAATTAATTCATTTGTTATATATTGCAGCCATTTGATATTTTGCGCAAGTGATGCATCATCAAACATGAAATTTTGGGGAATCCACTTTGTATACCATCAAAGTTTTTGTGCCGTACAGGAGAATTAGGAGAATCATGGCACAGTACACTGCATATTTAGTTTTTATGGAGATGTCACGGTTAAGCTAGACTCTGTTCCTCAACTGGCCAAAGGCCTTGGAAACATTTAACGTTCGTGTATCCAGTTCCACATCAAGTCTATTGTTGTTGGCGACTGAGGAACCTAGATATTTGAATTTATTTACTTGGGTAAGTCCCTGTATCTATATCTCTATGTCTTAGCCAATATCATGAGATCCCTGGTGGGGGGATTATTACAATTGCATCTTAGTGTTTGTGTCGTAACAAAAGCAGAGTCGTCAGCAAACGTGGGTTCGCGTACCAGAAAATTTCTGGTCTTTCTTGCAGACTTAAATTAACTCTGACATGGAACAGCTTTACCACCAATTTTCTCTGTATCCATACTCCTTCGGTGGAATCAGTGAAAGCATCAGACAAGCACATAGAAAGAAAGATCGACAAGAATGTGAGGGGAAGAACATAACTCTGTTTCACTCTGTTCATAACTTTGAATGGTTCCAAGAGTTCTCCTCTTAAATTGACTGAGACCTTAATTCCTGTATGCAAGGCAGATACGAGCTTGACGAAGTGGTCAGGACACTATCGTGTCCTGCTTATGTGGAGGGGTTTGGTATATAAGTGTGTGTGTGTGTGTGTGTGTATTTAGGCAGCAGATTCTCCTGTAGATATATTTTATTGAAAATAACAGCAAATACCCTCGTCCACGACAATGACTGAAAATGTTCGGAAATACTCGTTCTTGAATTACACTAACAAAGACCTGGGACAGTTTTAAAATGTCTACAATCACTGTTGCTGCAACTTGTTCTCCAACAAGAAAAGATGAATAAAAATAACTAAACCTTAAATCCTTGTCTGTCATTTTCAATAAAACACACACACGCACGCACACACACACACACACACACACACACACATATATATATATATATAAAGAGAGAGAGAGAGAGAGAGAGAGAGAGAGAGAGAGAGAGAGAGAGAAGGACTGTCAGACAGTCATATTATGTTTTCTATATCAGTAAATAGTTCGGTAAATATACGTTCCTGTTCTAACAGATATGTTATATGAGAGTAAATATCTGAACAATTATATCAGTACCATAACATATTTGCAAATATGCATATGCAGTCGATGTGCGTTTATGATTTTTTGAAATAATCTTTGACAAATAAAACTACACTCACAAAAAACCCTTTGTTGATGAAAAAAGCGCCTTGAAAAAACTCAAAAATATGCATTAAATAAAAATTATGAAGAGGGCTGCTCCAGAGATACTACAATAGATAAAGGAAGCACAAAACAGCATTGGATAGAGCAAGTTTTCAGCTACAAAACACTATTCTTTCATATTGTCACCACCACTGGCTATACATTTTCAGTAACCCGCGGAAGTGACCGACTTTTCAAGAAATGTGATTGTCATGAGAACTTTTGTCTGCGTCGTCCATTTTTCATCGCCGCCATTCGAGTGGATGATCGGATGAGGCGCTTTTCTTTTAACATATTGACAGATGTGTGTTGAACGTGGTTTGTCAATTGCATCACTGCTGTGACTGCTGAAATGCATTACCTACCACCTAGCTTCATTTGGTCACTTTACAATTCCGAGTGTCAATGAGTGCAATTTGGTTTGTCTGCCTCGAGTAATTCAACCGTACATGTATGCTTTCGTCTTATTGACAATCGCTCTTAGTTAGTCCTCTAGACGTTATTTAGTGCCCGTATAGAACTGATGAATGTAAGTTTTTTTCTGGCGTAAAACTCCATAGGAGAACGTCACGTATGAATTCGTCCCTACTTTTCCAGCATGTCTTGCTTGCTTTACTTGGGTGGTTTGTGAAATGGGAGGTAAGTAGCCGTGCAGCTGCTATTTTGTGGGATGCTACTTCCAGGATTTGTTCAAAGCAACATGCACTATCCTCATGTAGTTCTCATGTAGCTTTTTCTTTAGATGTTTCGTTACAATTTAAGAGGTGCAACCATACAATAGTATTGACATGGTTTCAGTTTGGAAGAAGTATATTTTGAGGCTTAATTGAAACCGCCTCTCCACATCAGTGTGGTGGCGATTCCTAAAGGAGAACAAGCAATCATTTTCCTGATCGACGGAGAAAACAACTCTATATATTTCAATATCACAATAAACAACAATCAAATGTCTTATCAGAAAATTATCAGTTAATTAAACATTACTAATAAGGTTCATAATTTTTCAAACTTTATTGCTTAGTTAGGACTGTTCATCAAGGAAAAAAAATTCTAATCGATATATCTATGAAGTCTCACTCATTTTAAAAGTGAGTTTTTCCCGAATAATAAATCTCTGGGATAGAGACAAAATAATGAGGATCGTAATGAGAATTAAATTTATTCTCCAAACCATGGTCTGCGAGATTTGTACATACGACACAACTTCTGAAAACACCAAATATTCTGAAACCAGATCATAATAGGAGGGCAAACAGTGAGGCCCAAATTCAATAAACCTGAAATGACTCGTTAAATCTTGGGCTACAATTACATTATTTGTGTGATGATTCACTACTTGTATTGAGAAAATATGTAATATTAAAGATGTAATATCTAAAACAAAAAGTGAATTGGTTTCTAGTTCAGATTTCATTTGTTTAACGACATATCATCAACCCATTATTAAATATTTTATGCCAGAATTTAATTAATCTAGAAATGTTTAATTACAATCGTAATATTTTTAATGTTTCACTGCATTTTATCTTAATTTGCCCTTTTTTATATAAGTTATCTGATATCAAATAATCCACTCAAATAGAAATAATTTGCACATAGTTGTGTGGTTTTAAGTATGCCTATCAAAAACAAATAATTCTCACAAAATCATTAGGCTTCAAGTAACTATTTCTATTCAATAATAATCATTTGTTTACATAAATTTATATGGTTACAAGTAAATAGTAATAATATTCCTAAATAAACAATTATAACTTCAAGCAACTATTTTTAATAGAAATAATTTGCCAACAGTATCAAGTATATTTTTATACAAACGGGACACAAAGAGATGCAGTTTAGAGTTATAGCAAAGACACGCCTTGCAGGGGTATCTCACCCACCTGCTGAAAGTACAGCCAGCCTGTCAACCAAAAGTGCTTTAACTGTCCTTTTGTTACCAACATCAAGAGACAATACCTTCATCTTCTCAATCTTTCTTCAACAACCTACAAGACCTCCAACAATAAAATAATATGATTAAATCCTTCTGCTTCCTTCTTTTCAATTCTCTTCAACATTTGCATGAAGCATTAGTTTTACTTCATCTTATTCTTGTTGATTCTCACTTATTTCATTTTTAAATCAATGTTCTATAAAAATTTAGACTTTGATAGAAGTTATTAATCTGGATAAGTACCACTGTGAACAGATGAACTGAAAAAAATATATATCAGCTTGTTGATATATATATATATATATATATAAAACCAATGAGTAATTCAATATGTAACATGATAGAGCAGTTTATGGTAAGTCCAAGTTATAAAGAGAACAGGAAGATAATTTCTGAGGAAGGAGAGAGAAAGAGAGAGAGAGAGAGAGAGAGAAAGAAGAAAAAATAAGAAAAAGAAAAGGCAGACAGAATTTAAGGAACTGCCAGCAGACCTCTGAGGAGTCAGGCCAAAGCACTGGTTGTAGGTCAGCCAGTCACAGGTAAATGTCTAAGGTAATTAAAAATGACTTGAAAAAACCCAAATGTACCAAATCTGCACGGGTCTGGAATCACCAAAAACAGATATGTTTTTTCTTCCGACATCAGGCAGAAGTAAGAGGACGACACGGGTTTGAAAGTCAGTTGGCAGCTGGATATGATGAGGTAAAAATAGTCAGTCGAAGACTAGATACAGCAATGTAAAGACAGCTAAGGGTTGCAGCCACATTTTGGGGTGAGCTCCGAAAAGGTGTCTCACACCAGACGTGCAGCTCTGGAGACGAAACCAGCGAACAAGTACGTTAGAATTGCAACAGAAAGCCAGAAAGAAAATTCAATGTTTGTGTCTGCTCTCTTTCTCTCTCTCCTCATGATATGTAGTTTCTCTTTGTTCAGCTAATGCAGTCGATTCAGCTTTCATACTTTATTTCTTTCTCCCCAACAACTGCTTTAAAAGTTGTTAGTGAATAAACTTCTGTGTTAGTGAACTAAGACAGAGTTTTGTGTGTTCGTCACTTTTCTCACAGCAGGGTTGCAACCATACATTTGGTGTGTAAAGGCACAACGTTCTATTTGGTGCAGTAATATTACAACCTTCTTCTTTAGACCCTGTAGTGGTACAAATAAGGTGAATATGCCTCAGTACAAGGTACGTGGTGCATTCAATAAGTTTCCAGACTTTTTCTGCACAGGCATTTAAAATTGTCGTAGACTCTTGAAAATTCAGCATGTTATTGCTATACATCTTCTGAGATGACTGACCAATTTCTATGATTTCAGCTTCAAATGAACAGCTACAGCAGCAATTGGAATACACCCTACTAAAGCCTGATTGTCACAGCTGGTGAATTTCAAAAATGCAATCTGGACGTGACGACACTTTAGAAGAATGATATGCAATAAAACTGTGTTTTAAACTTGGAAAAAATGCCACGGAAATGTATGGAATGCTTCAGACTGCTTTTGGAGCATCTTGCATGAATCGAGCATCAGTTTTTGAGTGGCATAAGAGATTCAAGGAAGGCACGGAGTCTGTGAGGGCTGATGAGAGGTGTGGGAGGAGTAAGGAAGTCAATACACCAGAGTTGATTAGCCAAAGGCTTAGGGTTAGTGTTATTATGTTGAGGTTTTAAGGGAGTTCCTAGGGAAGAGGCCAGCACTCTTCAAATCAGGTCAGTGTTATTCCCACCAGGACAATACACCAGTCCACAACTCCATCCTTGTCACAGACTATTTGAGCAAGTTTGGCATGAAGACAGTTCCTCAGCCTCCCTATAGTCCAGACCTAGATCACTGTGACTTTTGGTTATTCCCTAAACTCAGAGGCTATCGTTATGAGACAATCAAGGAGATGAAAGCGGCTGTGATGAAGGTCACTGACATGTTCACACAAGAGGACTTTTATGGGGCCTTCTAGACGTTGTTGGAATGGTACAAGTGCATTGCTGCCAGAGGAGATTACTTTGAAAGGGATTAGAGTTTCATGTGTGTACTATAAATAAGTGCCCATATGAAAAAAGTCTGGAAACTTATTTAATGATCCTCGTAATAGGAAGCACTGTTTACAATTGCACCTGTGGGTGTCATCATGGTGTAAAGGTTAAAGCGATGGACTGTGAAATCGTAGTAAGTGAGTTCAAACTCCAGTTGTGCTATTATGTTCACTTTCGGACAAACCCTTGGGAAAGGTATGAACCCCCTTATCCTCCCAGCTATGGGTTAAATAGTACCACTAATGCTCTTCTAGGAGGATGTCTTGGGTATTAAATAACCTTCAAGAGTTGATATGCCATTAAACAAAGAAACTAAACTAAACCAATTGCACCTTTTTAAAGAAAATCAATAGTGATGGCTTCCTTCATGTTCAAAAAGACTATCAGCATGACCTTCTTTACAGACCTGGAACTTTCTTCTTAATGGAGACTCAGACTTGTAGTGGCAAACCCATTTTTAGCCCATATGTTAGCATTTTTTGACTTTAACATGCTTAACCATACACAGCTCACAGAAATTTCATGACAGTTCAAGCCGAGAGCACTCTGTTTAATTTGCCATACTATTGAAAAGCTTCAAAAATATTTTGACAGAATAAAAAGTATTTTTTGCTGAAAACCAATTCCAAACAATGCAGAATTTACATTAATGGAACAACATTTTTTAAAATCATTTTACTCTTTTTTAAAAAAAATTCCATTTATTTATATAATGCTTCTGGTACACACAAACACAGGGGTATGTGTATATATATCTATATATAATCAGCATGTTCTTATCTAGCGATCTATGTGTGTGTGTGTATTTTTTATGTTGTATATATATACATATATATATATAAATTGGTAAACCTAAAACAATATGAACAGACTGAAGTGTGGGGTGTATATATATATTCATATATATATATATCAATCTGTTCATATCTGTTTATACATATGCGTGTATGTGTCATTTTTTTCATATCTACATTTTTGTTTATATATATATATATATATATAGGCCAGCATAGAGCAAGCCAGTGCTCCATTCTATAAGTATCCATTTGTTTATTACCTTATGTAAATACATGTCAGTGATTATCCCCTGCAAAAGCCTTTTTCCACTGGGAGTTCTGTTATAATTCTTTCTCTCTTGAAGACTTCAACTAAAAGAGTTGCCTGAAGGCAAAAGAACTTCCAAACTACTTTTGACTTTCTTCTACCTTGTTCCTATCAGCTTCTATCTCCTCCTTCATTGCCATCTCAGTAAACACCAGACCCACAGTCATCTTTCACCCTTTGCAAAAGCTACAATGCCACTTCCAGCCCCTCCTCACCTTCTCTTTCTCTCTCTCTCTCTCTCTCTCCCTTCACATCCTCACACTGTGACCATCACCAATGACTCCCACTTTATCTTGCCACTCTGTCTTCTACCAGGCCATTATCAGCTGTGAAGTCCAAGTCGCCCATACCTCACCCCTTTGAATCATGTTGGCCCTTTCCACTGTGATTACTGTCCTCTCTAATAAGCTTTGCAAACTGTCAATGATGTGATGTGAATTGATTTGAAGAGTGGATGCTTAACAAGCTTACTTGGCTGGTCATGAATGGTCAGTTTGGAAATGGTCATAGTGAACTCTCTCTCTCTCTCTCTCTCTATATATATATATATATATATATATATATATAGCTTGTACTTCCTATTCTGTTCATAGACACACATGCAGAAATAGGCACAAATACATTATGTATTTATGCATAAAGATATACATATATACACAAATATATGTAATCATGCATGCATATATATAAATATATATATATATACATATAAACATGCACAAACACACACCCACACCCACACACACCCACACCCACACACACACACACACACATATATATATATATATATATATATATATATATATATATATGACAGAAATGCAAATAAAAGTTTTTACACAAAAAAGTGCCAGATGCTATTATGTCATAGCACTTAAAAAACCCTAATTAACATATAATTATGGACACTTGAAGCCCAATCCTTGAAGTTCCATGTGGTGTATACAATCAGCGGATGCAAATACAAGGCTCATCCAATAGATAAGCGGTATTTTTTTGAAAAATCAAAATAATTTTTTGTTCCAAATTTTTTCTGTAAATGTAAGCTCTGCATAATTTGGAATTGCTTTATAGCTAAAATTATTTCAATCCCCCAAAAATATTTGTTTTGAGTCTATTCAAAATGGCAGCTAATCAAAAAGAAAGCTTCAGGCTTGAATCAAGGTCTGTCATGAAATTTTTGATGGGTGAGAAGTGCAAACCATGTGAAATTTACAGAAGAATGTGTGATGCATACTAAGAAACATGTTTATTTAGAAATGGACAAAATATGAGTGTGCTACTATGAGCCAGCATCAAAAAGTCTGTGGAGTTGAAACACAACAACTCTTCGGTAAAGAAAAGGTTCTGAGCACAGGAGTCAGTAAGGAAGGTCATGCTGACAGTCTTTTGGGACATTAAAGAATCAATCACTATTGATTTCCTTGAAAAAAAGGTGCAATTGTAAACAGTGCTTTTTATTGCCAATATTCACTTATCTATTGAATAATCCTCTGGGGAGTGTTGAGTACTGCTTCTTTGACATTCTTTCCAGCTCTACTTTCAGCGGTAATGCATCTTAGTGTACTATTTATGGTTCAAAGAGATCTGTTTGAAAATTATTTGTATTAGATAGAAATACTTGATACCATATAACTGTGTGCAAATTATTTGTATTAGATAGGAATACTTGATACCATATAACTGTGTGCAAATTATTTGTATTAGATAGGAATACTTGATACCATATAACTGTGTGTAAATTATTTGTATTAGATAGAAATACTTGATACCATATAACTGTATGCAAATTATTTGTATTAATAATACTTACTTGCAGCAATAATTGTTAACATAGCAGAATTTTTACAAGTTACTTGAAACTATATAATTGCTTCAAAATTATTGGTGTTAGGAATATCTGAAACCATATAACTGTCATCAAACAGGTTATTATTAAAAAGGAGCAGTTACTTTAAACCATATAATTGTGTATAAATTATTAATATTACATAGGAACAAATTATTCCATATAAGTATGACGTGATAATTTTTGTTAATTATGTCATATTTGAGTACAAACAAATAATTTTTATTATAGCCAAATAAAAAAAACCCTAAAAATATAGAATATTAAAAATGTAAATAATCATGATTGTCATTGATCATTTACAAGTGAATAAAAATTTAACTTTAAATAACCCATAAGGAGTTGATATGTCATTAAAAAAATTAACCAAACCATATATATATTTTTATGCCAAATGACCGCCATGAAAAGACGGCATGAAACCAGGGGTTGCAGATAAGTATCCATGCTATTAAATATGTATAAAAACTAAAATACGAGGTGCATACGATAAGTTTCCAGACTTTTTTCGTATGGGGACTTTTATTGACAGTACACATATAAAACTCTAGTCCCCATCAAAACAATCTCCTCCAGCAGCAATGCACTTGTTGTACTGTTCCAACAACTTCTGGAAGGCCCCATGGAAGTCCTCTTGTGTGAGCGTGTCAATGACCTTTATCACAGCCTCTTTCAGCTCCTCAATTGTCTCATAATGACAGCCTCTGAACTGAGAGAATAACCAAAAGTCACAAGGAGCAAGGTCTGGACAATAAGGAGGCTGAGGAACTGTCTTGATGCCCATCTTGGTCAAATAGTCTGTGACAAGGATGGAGTTGTGGACTGGTGTATTGTCCTGGTGGGAATGACACTGATCCAATTTGAAGAGTGCTGGCCTCTTCCCTAGGAACTCCCTTAAAACCTCAACATAGTAACCCTAACCCTAAGCCTTTGGCCAATCAACTCTGGTGTATTGACTTCCTTACTCCTTCCACACCTCTCATCATCATCCCTCACAGACTCTGTGCCTTCCTTGAATCTCTTATGCCACTCAAAAACTCATGCTTGATTCCTGCAAGATGGTCAAAAAGCAGTCTGAAGCATTCCATACGTTTCCGTGGCATTTTTTCCAAGTTTAAAACACAATTTTATTGCATATCATTCTTCCTCATGTCCAGATTGCATTTTTGAAATTCAGCAGCAGTGACAATCAGGCTTTGGTAGGGTGTATTCCAATTGCTGCTGTAGCTGTTCATTTGAAGCTGAAATCATAGAAATTGGTCAGTCATCACATAAGATGTATAGCAATTATATACTGAATTTTCAAGAGTCTATAACAATTTTAAATGCCCATACGAAAAAAGTCTAGACACTTATTGAATGCATCTTGTATCTTTATTTATTATTCAATTATATAATAGTTCTATTGCAGATACTGAGCATTCTCCAAATTATTTCATTTGGTCAACCACTAACCCACCAAAAACTATAAACTGTTGTTATATATATATATATATATATATATATATATAAATATTTTGGTGGTCCAATGAGAAAAAAATACTTTAAAATGAATAGATCCACAAGAAAATTTGTTTTTAATTTATTTATTCTTTTCCAACATGTGTTTTTTTATGTGTTACATCATCTTCAGGAAGTAAATGGTTTATTCTTAGTGTTTCCTTTGGTTTATATTGTAGCAACTGTTTTTTATAAGGTTGTGGTTATTTTTAATTTCAGGTTTGATATCTGTGAATGTCCAGTCCAAGTAAATTGTCCATGACAAACTTTCATAGCTGCAGATATTGTTTCTCTCTTTCTCTTATTTTTTTTCAAGTCTTCTTTTTCTTTATACAAGAATGAATTCTCTGTGTTTGTGTGTCTGCAAGGGTGTTTGTGTCTGTGTATGTGTATATACTTTTGGTCTTTTTTGTTTTTTCTTTTTTATTTCTCTTTTTTCCTTAAATAATCTATGATAGCTGATATGCCATGAAGTTCAACTGAGTACTAATTTTCCTCCTTCAGTGATTGTGTATATGATAATATCAGTCTCTGTGTGTTCATAGTTAAATTCTGTTTAATGTGAGTTTGAATTTTTCTATGAAGTTTTTTCTTTTATTTACAGTAATGTGTAGCTGTCAGTTTGGTATATTAGACTTATTTTAAACATTCCATTACTGCATTTGTAAAGGTGTTTTGAAACATAAAGTTTTCTGTTTTCTGGTAATTTAATGTTACTTTTGTGTAAGGATATCTTATTATTTAGAGTTTGCATTGACCCAATGTATACTTTTTTACACTTGCACCATTCAATTACATAGACTACATTTTTTGAATAGCAGCTTAAATTTTTATTAATCATGAATGTTGTTTTGGGGGTTTCAAAGGTATAGGATTTTCCATCTATGATTATATTACATACTCCACATATTAAATCTTAGCATTTTTTGACTCCATGCATTGTGTGTTTCCCAAATATAGAAAAGGTGAATATTTTTTAAAAATTTCTAGCTTTTAATGAACATGTGTTGGAACACTTAAGCTAAAAGCAAATTCTCCTGTGGACCTATTCCTTTTAAAGTATATATATATATATATATATAATTTGTGAAGTCTCATCTTTCAAAAAATTATACAATATATATATATATATATATATATATGTGTGTGTGTGTGTGTGTGTGTGTGTGCATTAAAATGATGAAAGAGAATGTCAAGTAAACAAAAAAAAAAAAAGAGTTCAGTAGTTTATAAGTGGTGCAATATAATGAAGATTGAATATAAAAATTTACAAAGTTTATTTACAACTTGAATTTCATGAATGTCAATTATCATAATTTTACTCTATTTACTGCTTACTTGAGTTCTGAAAATTTTTATTTTTTAAAACTATTCATAATCAGAGTGTGAAGCAAAGGATTTTTCTTTTATGCACCTCTCAGTGAAATAGTAATTACATAGTTGTATCTATTACCTCTCTGAATAACATGTGATAAAATATATTTGGTTACATGATATGAATAGTTAGGAAGAATACCAAGTCTGGCCTATGTGAAATGGGGATGTAGATTCATATTTTTCCCAAGGGCATAAGCAAGAAATGAAGGAAAATTACACACACACACACACACACACACATATATATATATATATATATATATATACATTTGCTAAGTATTTATCTTTCAAACTAGTATACAATATATGTATATACATATATTTATATAATCATATTTATATATACTATGTATATATGAATAGCATGATCTGATCCATAGATGGGAACCTAAAATTTACTTCTACAATGGGTTAGAGTGGACCTAGGAGCACTAGTAAGAAAGAGGATTGAGTGGTTGGTTAGTTCTATCAAACCTAGAGGCAGTCTTTATTTTTCAAGTTACTATTCCTATTAAAAATGAATATATATATATATATATATATATATATATATATATACAGTTTGCTCTATTTATACATAAAGTGTGCTAAATATCAGTGATAGAGAATGCATATCTAAGTTAGGCTAGTGTAGACACAGCATCTTGGTCTGAGAATCATGTAGGTGAGAAACTGAGAGTCACCCAGCACCATTAACTCTGTGTCAATGCTATCCTTATATATATGAACTTATATATATATATATATATGCATATGTGGAATATTCCATCTAATGAACATGGTGACACATGAAATGGGAAGAATATCATAGAGTAGACATTTTAAAATAAACTTTTTTTACACCAGCTCTATGCTAAAGGTATTAAGAACTTTTTATTCACTTTTCAAAAAATAATTTATCATATATATATATATATATATATTTATCATACAGAGGAAGAATCAAACTTACTAAAATAAGTTATCTATTAAGCTTTGCTCCATCTTTTATAAGCCAATATTTACAGAGTATTCATTAAGGATTACACTAATTTCATAAACCAATTGAACTGCAAGACCAGTTAGCTAACCACTGCGCTATAATAAACATCTTCATTATATGCATGAATATCATATCAGTAACAAACATAGGTTTGAAATAACTTTTTAAGCAAGTGCTCAAATAGAATCCCCAATGTGTATTTCCCCATTGACAGAATTGCCAAAGTAAGTCTGCTTCTAACATGAGTGACAGGAATATATACATTTACCATAAATAGCCTCTAATAAAAAACAGACATGTCTTATGTAGTTACACAATCACAGCCAAAACTTTGTTTTTTAGTAATAGATCTCTTAAAATTAACTTTAAATCCTTGGGAATTAAAATCATTTTTTCTAACTTTCACTTTCACTTTATTGATCCTCTTTTTTTATCCTTTCTTATATTTTTCATTGCCTCATTTTTCTTCTTTTTTTTTCCTATTACCAAAATTTTTCTTTCTTTTTTTTCAATTGTCTCATTTTTTTTTTAGTTTTCCCTTTTCTTTCTTTCTCTTAACTTCCTTATTCATTGCTTTGGAGTGACTCTTGTATTTCCTAAAGAAATGAAGTCAAATCACTACTTTTAAAATACCAGTGATAGCAAATCTGATAAACTTTACAGCATTTGAATCTTATCAATTACCATTTAGAAAAGATCTTACAGTTAAATGATCAAAGAGTTCTATTTCAAATAATTCAGTTTTTTGTTTACACACAGTTAAATATAAAAACAGTTCTATTTCAAACATCTCAGTTTAGCATAATTACACTGTTAAAATGTCAAACAGTTTTATTTGGCCAATAGATAGGACTCTATTAGGTGCTATCACTCTGGGCCAGGTGGACCTGGGAGCAATGGCAATGAAGGGGTACTCCACATTCCCCAAAGCTCCAGCATTACTGAAGCCTTACTATCAGATTGTTTTGTGTTATATCTAGGACACTTGTTAGTGGAGTCTTGCTCCTCTGCAGAAATGCAGTCAGTATAGTCTTCAGTCCCAGCTGACTGGGCCAAAAGAAAAAAAGGGAAGAGAGGATACATTGGAAAGAAGAAAAATATGAAAAAGAAATAGAAAACTTGAAATGATGTATAGAAGAAAGAAGCAGGAAGGGAAAGAAAAAAAAAGAAATAAAATGAAAATGCAAGACAAAGAAGAAAAGAGAAGTTAAAAAGTGTAGTCTAAGTAGTTATTATCTGTGAAAAAAAAAATTGTATCAACCATAATCATAACTAACTATATATATATATATATATATATATATATATATAAATTCAAATCACGTTTGATATATAAGTAGATGATTTAAAGGCTTTTCAGTAAACATTATATGCAAACATAGGTATTTTTCAATTGGTAAATAAATCCGATAATCAAAATATACCACTTATTGTATCAACATGGATCATGTAATAGCCACCAAAATTTTCTTTTATATTCTATTCTTCATACAGTTTCTCTGAGAAATGAAACAAAATGTTTATCAAATTGAATTAAAACTTAAAAAAGAAAGAGTTAGACAGATATTCTGCAGCACAGTGAATATTGCTGTCTTTCATAGTTTTAAAGAAATCAGAAAATAAGGGAAATAATTTGAAAACTAGTAAAGATGAATAAACTTTTGATAGGCAGACTGTGACAAAAGAGTCACTCTTTTGTAATTATTGTGAAGTAATTGATTGAAATTTCAGCTTTTATTTTGATAAATTTTAATGATTTATAAAAGTCAGGTGAAAGGTTGCAACGCAGTTCAAGTGAATAAAACCTGTCTATTTTATTTAATTTCTGACTGAGGTTAAAAGTAGAAGCAATAAAGCTGACCTTGCAGGAGGATCATTGTTACAAAGCTGGAAGGAAGGAATTTATGCTGCAGTACTTAAGAATAAAAGATGGAAATGTAAATGTTTTCTTTATCTTTTATACAAGTTCTACTTGGAATATATCCTGCCATTTTGAAAATCTCAAGAATTGGTTGTGCAGCATTGATATAAGTAAATGTCATGACCATATATATATATATATATATATGTGTGTGTGTGTGTGTGTGTGTGTGTGTGTGTGTGTGTGTGCTATCATACATTCACACACAAATTCAATTGCACCTTATAAACAACTGAGTAATCTCACAAGCAGTGAGTCATTTATGTCTTTATGTTATCTACTTATCTATAACTAGATGTAAAATCAGAAGAGGTCTTACATGAAATAAAATCACAAGAGACCTAGCATGAAAAGACACTCTCCTGTGGAGTGATTTAGTCAGTTGTAATATGCATTTGAATGTGCTTGTGCATAGTATGACCACTGTATATGCAGTAAAGATGCATCAAGTTTTGCTTAAAATTTGGCATTTTTCAGAGAAAAATATTCAAGTGGTGAAGAGGGCTTTACAGGTTAGTAAGGGCAAATAAGATTTTGGGATAATTGTCTTTAGATGAGTATCATCATCTTGTCATGCCATCAGCATGGATATCCCTGACCCTCTCTCGCCACCCCTCCCTATTGTTCATTGCCTCCAGCAGGTCCTCAGGGCTACACCTCATATCCACACAGAGCTGCTGTATGTAGGTTTGAGCTGGTCGCCCTGCTTTTGCTCGGCCATGTGAAGGGGTCCATGAGTATACATATGTACATTCACACATATACATACACCAAACACTCACACACTTGCACATATATCCACTTACTTATACACATACATAGCACAATAGTTAGTCAGCTCATATTGTTGACTAATTTGTTCCCATAGTCATTTTAATCTTCATTGGTTGTTCTATATTAGTGGTATTGTAAAAGACTCTTGTAATTCTCAGTAATTCTTATGATTAGTTATATGCAAGGTTCATAGTTTTTAGATGTGTACATGAAATAAGGTTTGTAAAAACTTCAAATACATTTGATAAATCCTAATAGATTTTTCAATCAATGAATAGATATTATTGAAATAAGTTAAACACTTTAAAAGTAGCTTCATAAAATTGAGTAGATAATGATAAATGTGGGTAAAAAATATTTGACCAATTCATGAACAAATAAACAAAGGAGCGTCTGTCTCAAAAAGAAATTATTGTTAGATGAAAGATTATTTTTTTTAATGTCACCCTTTCAAAGAATTTCAAACATTTCAATGTGTCTGACTCTTAAAGTGAGATTTAGTTTTATAATGTTAAATTTAGGATAAACTCATTCTACAAACAAAATAAACTTAATCTTCTGAGAATGTTTATCAGCATCTGTGATAAGAAATCTTGAAAGTCATAAAATGATTGGACCAGGCACTTAAAGCCCTGCACTTGTCATCTGAGATGTGCAACTCTTCATATACCAATGTCTTCATTGATCTTAAAAATGAGTTTGTTTGAAGTTCGGGTCATGATCCTGTACTGAGAGACCAGGAAAATTCTTGCCACTTTCTTTTTTAGAGGTAGCTCATAATTTTAAAACATTATCTTTATTTTATTTTATTTATTCTACGTATTTATTCATTTTTTTGCATTTAAAAAAAGTCTTTCATTTTCCCAGCTTTTGAAATATGGCACGTCAAAGTACTTTTTTTATGTTATTTATTTACATATTTGTTTTATAACTTGGGCCATCTTAAAAAAAAAAAAAAATTCTGGACACCAAGTTATATCTTTTCATCATAGTTCAAGTAGATAAGAAATGAGAATTTAGATTTTGCTTAAAATCAACAGGGTTTGGTCTGATTTATTCTTTCCTAGCATTTTCAACAAATCTGTTTCACTCTATAAACTTTCTGATCCAATCTTCTTTGAAGTCTTTCAAAGAAACAGAAAATAATTTATCAGCAAAGACTTTATCTTCATTAAATGACATAAAGATCTGAGTATCAACTAGTTGAAAACCCACCCGATTGATGGAGTTTTTAGCAAGTAAAATAATCATATTAAATATACGAAAATTATTTTCATGAAAAATTTAATGAAAATTAACAAGTTCCTCAAATTTTGATGTTATATTACCAAAATATTCATATCTACATATTTGTTTTGTTGTGAAAATTTTAGAATTTAACAGTAGAGTAGAAAAAGGGGGAAATATTTTTAGAATTCAATAAAAAAAAATTTTTTTGAGGATTTGTAAATTAATGTTGGTATTCATAAACAGTCACTGCATTCCACCATCTTTAACTACATAAATGATATTTGTTATTGGAAATTTGATGTATTTATCTTTACTTTCTAAGAATAGTTTATGGAATAAATTAATAAAGTCGTCAATACTTAGGATTCCAATATTAAGGTAATACTTCAATAAAAGAGAGAGTTGATTCTAATGGCATGTTAACTCATCTAGGACTATTCTATGCCTAGAAGTTAAGGAATCATAATTATTGTACACTAATATTTACATTCCTTGTAAAGTTTTTTTTTTTTTTTTTGCACACAACCCTATTGGATACAAATAATTTTTAAATAGATCTATTTAAACTATAGATGGGACACTAACAGGTACTATTTCTCTGGGACGGAGTGGATCCGAGAGTAATGGCAATAAAAAGGAGCTCTAGAGAGTCACCACAAGATGCAGTTTAGTGTTATACCCAGGAGACCCTATTTTGGGGTGTTTTTACTCCACTGCGAGGGATACAGCCAACATATTCTAAGCCCAACCAACAGGACTAAGAGAGAATTCGAGAGAGCAATTGGTTGTGTTAAGTGTCATGAAAAAGTAATTCCAGGAAGACCTGGTGTACTAAGAATATCTCTTCTAATCTGCTTTGCTTACTGATTTGTATAGTCAAACTCTATTTGCATGGGTAGATTGGGAGTTAGCTTTTCCTAAGGTTATTATATCTCTTGTCTATTTTGCAATGTATTTTAATTTCCATTAAAGCTCTCGGGAAAAGCATCTATCTATTGATAGATCGATAGATAAATATTCTCCCCTCATTATGAGTAAACAGAAGAGCAAACTGGACACTTCAGTCTTATTAAGGCAACCAATGTAGGAGAAAGTGATCTCTGAATTCAAACCAGCTGTACTCTGCTTAAAAATGAACATCATATCTCATTCTATACATGTTAGAAGTGTTGGGTAAATACATACATGCATCAAATCATAAAGACAAAGATAGATAGTTACAATGATATTAACATTTAAATACATAATGTCACGTGATAGCCCACGGAGACGATAGAGGTAAGATTAATACTATCCTCCCGTTGAATTAACAGTATCTAGCCATCAAAAAAAAAGTGACCTTTAAGGAAGAATGTAGGTCACAGAGGGGTATCAACAGGTGTTGGTACTTAGTAACCTCAGGTCGCCGGACACCAAGGGGGAGAAGAGAGAAGCCAAATGATTGGCTGGGACCTCAAAACGGAAGTGGGGACCCCTTCCCCTCAGCGGAAGTAAATAATAAGAAGGTTAATTTTTGAGCAGGGTTCATAGCGGGCAGACGAACCATAGCCAGTATTCCGGGTTGAAGACAAAAGAATATCTGAGACATGAGGGACCCCAGGTTCTTCAAGCCAGTGTAAAAAAAATAGAACAAAGTCTATTAGCCCGTGAAAGAAGAAAGATTCTCAAGTGGAACCCCGTCGTAAAATAAGATAAGTAACTTTGGGGACGTTTCTCCTTTATACCCAAATTTTGTATACCACTCTCTCTCTCTCTCAACTTGAAGAAAAACAAAAGTCAAGAAAAGACATTTATATTCGTGGACTGTCAATTTGTTATATGTTTTGACACTTTGAAAGTGTATATAACTGTAGTAAAGGAATCATATATTTTCATGTTACCATGTGGTCTATGTTGTTACTTCATGCTTCCCTTTCAGCTTCTATTCGCCTTATGTTATCTTGCTTAGAATTGTCCTCTTAATTCCTTAACAATATCACACGGGAAACCGGAGTTGCCGACTACTACAATATAATATTATTACGACTTAAACCTATAGGTCCATATTCTTCCATTATCTAGGGGAAAGAAGTTTAGAGGCCTGGTGGGTGTGTGATAGTGTGAAATTTGGAACCCCTTGCCAGCGGCGGTCAGTCTGGCCCTAAATTAATCCCTCACGTAATATGCCAGGTCTTATATGCCTGAGAGAAAAACTCTGAACGAGGACTTATTCTGTAGGGGATCAAGTGCCAACCTGCCCCGTCTTCACACGTGTGAAAATAAAAGTCCCGTTTTGGGATTTTAGTCAATTAGCCGTCACAATAATGTTAAATATATTATACATCATCTTATATTATATAAAAGTGTCAAATAAAGTTACAAAAATAAAAGGCTATCATTTCAGTAATGTTGTAAATAAGCTGTAAATAATTTTAAAAAGTTACATTACATTACACACACACACACACACACACACACATACATGCAGGTGTCATGGTATAATGGTTATCATCATAGGAAATAGACACAGTGACACAAGTTCAAATCCTAGATGAGGCTGATTGCATTTCATATAGTTCTAATACCCTTGGGCATGGTATGAATCCAATTATTCTCCCTCCTCCTATGGGTAAATAGTAGGGCAGACAGGGTTCTTTAGCCTTGATTAGGCAACCAGTCTAGGAGAAAGAAAACTCTGAATTCAAACTTGTTAAACTCCACTAAAAAATTGACCTTGTGTCATATCCTACCCATGAAGGTAAATACACATAACCATTGGTAAGTACACTCACACACACACACACACACATATATAGATATATATATAGAGAGAGATTTCCTCCAAAGATTTAATGAGAATAAATCTGGGGAAGTCTGCTGCCTCATTCTCTGAGTCTGATTCGGATAGATTTCTTTTTGTTTTTTGTTAGAAGATGCCATGAATGATGTTGATTTTTCACTGGCCCTGCACTCCACCACCTACAACAAAGTCCAACTTGGGTTGGGAATGTACCAAGAGGGAAACCCATCCACCTTGGTTGAGATGGGGATACACAACCAGCTGGGAGTAGGTTTCAGGTTTTCAGCAGTGGTCATATAGGGCATCTCACAAGTGAGTTTTAGTTTCATTGGGTGCCCAATTCATATGGCCTTACGCCATATCTTAGCAAAAAGTTTAGTAAATTAATTCAGCTGTGGTCATGTTCCTATTCTCTCAACAAAATTGACTCTCAGCCACCATATTCTAGCACCTAAGACATAAGGGTTGGGAATTTGCAGCAAGTGCAGATTAAAAAGTAAGATAAGGATAAAATATATATATGTGCTTGGGCTTGACATGACCAGCTGATCGATTGGATTGGGCCAATCCAACTGCCTGTCGAGCCCAGTATGGGCCAAATTGGTGTGTTATAAGTGACTTGAGCACCTAGTTGCCTGGTTAAGTATGCTCAACCACCAGGATCCTGTCTTTAAGCTTCATGGATTGCTACCCACAGCCAACATGTGGCCTCTTTGGGGGATCTTACTCATACATTTTTTTTTTCATCATACAACATGTGAAAGCACGTACGATACCCTGCCCTCATCAGCTGCCAAGCAGGGGTGATAACACAGTTTTGGTAGCTCAAAGCAGTACTGCCACTCCTGGCACTACCAAGCAGCTTCTGCAATAGAGTAAAAGCTTCAAATATCTATACTGTTGACCATATTTAATACACATAAAAAGTAAAATAATACATTGTACTGCAACATCAAATTTTATGAATGGCTGTTTTGATTCACGTCAAATCCAAGAATAATTATAAAATCAACCAACAAAACAACCTGTTATTAAAAATAAAAACATCTTATAAAAAAAATAAAATTCAAAATTAATAATAAAACATATGTATTAATTCTACATTTTATTTTTTCTAATAGTCTGTTTTCATTTTTAATGAGTTATTTTAAAAGCAAAAAAAGCA
>CAUZXS010001013.1:0-12500 GCA_963585895.1 Sepioteuthis lessoniana | reverse complement strand
TCTACTGATATAGATGGGATGTTAGAAAAATAACATCAAACAGTAACAGAACTTATGAGAGAAATACACAAGATTTTAACATTTTCTAGATTCCAAGACAATTAAACAATGCTTGTGCTATGCACCCTGGAGATTAAAGCTTAGAGAATGCCCGGCTAGTCCTCCTGGCAGGTAAAAGGTTGTATGCGCACAGCTCCTTTAATCTCAATGATTGCTGATCATGCTGCGATACTGGTCAATATAAGTGACTCAATACAAGATTAGTACTGTGGTGACCCTATGGTGAATACTGCCTCTAACCATGCACACATGTAAATAGTCTTGGAATTTTACATGAGGACTGGTTGGGGTGCATTTTACAAGACATTTACATGGTATATTAGATATATATTAGATATATATGGTTTGTAAAAAGAAGTCAAAGTTAAATGGTTCTAAGTATTGCTATGTATCAGTAACAATTCAATTAAACATCAGTCATTTGTTTACACAGTTAAATAAACAAACAGTTCTATTTCAAACAATTCAATTTAACTTAAGTCATTTAAATGACAAACAGTTTTATTTGACCCAGAGATAGGACTCTATCAGGTGCTACCACTTCAGGCCTGAGTGGACCTGGGAGTGATGACAATGAGGGGTTACTACACATTTCCCAAAGCTTACCATCAGACTGTTTAGTGTCATATCCCAGGCACTTGTTGTTGGGGTTTTACCCCTCTGCAGAGATGCAGTCGGTGTATTCTACAGCCCCAACCTTTTACTATTTGGTTGCAAACCGAATCCTTTGCCAATTTGTATTTTCAATATTCCATTATAATCATTTTCTTTTTAAAAAGCTTTTTTATTTGACTATAATGATAATCATTTGCTTGCACACTTATATGGCATCAGTATTCCTATTTAATACCGATAATTTATACACTTTTATATGTTTTAAAGTAACTATTCCTGTTTAATAATAATCTGGTTTCAAGTATTCCAATATAATACAAATAATTTGCAAACAGTTATATGGTTTCAAGCAACTATAAATAAAATACCTTAGTAAATGATTATAACTTCAAGTAGCAATTCACAAATAACTTGCACACAATTCTATGCTATCAAGTATTTCTATCTAATATAAATAATTTTCAAACAGATTTATTTGATGCATAGATTGAACTCTAACAGGTACAACCACTCAAAGTCAGAGTGGACCTGGGAGTAATGGCAATAAAGAAGTGAGTCCACACTCGCAACAATTTAACCACAAGATGCATTTTTTGCGAGGAGGAGTGTAACCTTCTGCCAAGTTTGAGTATTTGAAGCCATTTCAATCTCAGGTGATCAAACATTCATGAACTCTGAAATATTTAGCATGAAATGAAAATAAATAGTTGCAATCAAAAAGACTTGAACTCACATTCTGTATCTTTGGACATTCATCTAACATGGATAGTGCATTACTTGCTATGCCACAAAGGACAACAAGCATGAAAAGTTTGATCTAGTCATATAATTATATACTTTCTCATTTGATTTTCTTGGGCTATATTATTTGGCCAAAATTGTATCTTTTTAATTGTTTAAATTTCTTAGATGAAGCATTCATACCAATTGTAATGAATACTTGAAACTTGTAAGCATTACTTATAATACACTGACCGTATCTTGTGCAGAGGGGTGGGCAAACCAGCAAAAAAGGACGTGTTATGGGTATAATACTAAACTGCATCTGATAATGAGGCTTCAGTTTCAGAGCTCTGACAAATATAGAGTACCTCTTCATTGCCATTACTCCCAGATCCCCTTTAACCTGGAGTAGTAGTTCCTGTTTGGGTCCCATCTATAGGTCAAATAGAACAGTTCAATCATTTACCTAGGATTATTATTATTATTATTATTATCATTATTATTAGCTAATTGAACCCATACATCTGTGTACAAATTATTTGGATTAGATATCACATTAACATGTGCCAAGAAAAAAAAGACTTAAGAAACAACTACAGCAAAAATGTAAATATAAAGGGATAATGAATGCAATTCCCTAAATTCTAAGCATAAAATACCCTTTGATGGGTTGACATATCATTAAAACCAATCAATTAATTGAAAGTATTTTCACAATAAATCCTCAATTAGTTTATAGTTCAACATCATATGATTGCAACATAGACTAGAAACAAAGAAGAAACCTCAGACAAGATTAGAATCAATATCCAGTATCATTAGAAGTTTATTTGTCATGTCTTTTATTTAATCTTTTATGTCTTTTTTAACTCACTTTTATTGCTATTGTTATTGTTTTTTTATGATAACAATATTAATTGTAGTTATCATGCCTCTTGTATTATTATATTCATGAATCCAATCATCAAAATGATATGTCAGTAATTCAGTAGCAGATCCCAAAATTTATGATGAAGTAAGCAAATATTGTTGTTTTCTTAGATAAAAGGGACTTTTTGCTTTTCAAAGCAACATATAAGTGTTTTTATTTAAAATTATAAATTTCCAAGTATGACTTGGGCAAAGAAAATCTGAGATGAACAATAACTTGGGCAAAGAAAATCTGAGATGAACAATAACTTGGCCAAAGAAAATCTGAGATAAACAATGACTTGGGCAAAGAAAATCTGAGATGAACAATGACTTGGCCAAAGAAAATCTGAGATGAACAATAACTTGGCCAAAGAAAATCTGAGATGAACAATGACTTGGCTAAAGAAAATCTGAGATGAACAATGACTTGGCCAAAGAAAATCTGAGATGAACAATAACTTGGCCAAAGAAAATCTGAGATGAACAATGACTTGGCCAAAGAAAATTTGAGATGAACAATGACTTGGTCAAAGAAAATAGAACAAATTTCAAAAAATTTTTCAATTATATAATTTCTATTGGCATTATTAGATCATTTATTTTAATGTCATCATTTAACTGAACTATGATAATAATTAATGGATTCAAATGAAACAACAAATGTAAATAAATAGTATATGGGCCTAAAATTTGAAAAACTCTATGCGTATTTGCTCACTTACTCTATCACCAAATTGAGATGAGCTGAATGCTCTGCATTTTTTTTATGGTAGTTTTAAGTTTACTTCCTATTTTGTCCAAAAATGTTGTTTTACAGTGGAAAGAGTTTACTGCAAACTGAATTTTGCGTGTCAGACGGAGAGATTTTCAAAGATGAAAGTTTCAGCTTACAACTTTCAATGGTTCATTAGAATAAGAATAAATTTGCCAAGTCTCCCTAAAAGGCTGAATGATACAATTAAGATAAATAATATGTTCAACTTGATAAATAAATATATTTCTAATTTTGTAAAGAATAACTTTTTGGGGTAAGTAGTGTGTACCTTACTTCTTTTAAATACATACCCCACTGTCAAAATGATGAGATTATTTGCATAAATATAAATGTGCAATGAATGCAATTAACAAACTTCTAAGCATAAAATAGCCCTATATGGGTTAACATACCATTAAAATTAATCAATCTTCATAATTTTCATTTTAGAAATACTTTACAGAAAGTTAATTTTTGACACCAAGGATTGCTCAAATTAAGCTTGAATATCAACCTTACAAAAGACATAAATCCATTTTTACTGCCAGCTATGGATAAAATCTTTAGGCTCCTAAGGTTTGGTAAGAGGCAACCAATTTAGTAGAGGGAAAGCTCTGAATTGAAACCATCTAGAAGGTAATGGGCAACGATTCCTCTATTTCTCTACTCCTGGTAATAAACAGTTGACTGAAAAAGGAAACTGTGAAGAGTCCTGATTACCCAAATCTTGAAAGAACACAACTTTTCTATTCCATTCTGAGGGACAGTAAAAAAACAAACAAAAAACCCCAGCAAAGTTTCATTTACTTTTCAGACTTGACTGCAATCTCTTGCTTCAATTCATGACATCTTGATTTGTCCTTGATTTCAGATCTTTAAAAAGACAATTCTTGCAAATCAGATAGAATTAGGGATAGAGGTAGAATGTTCAAGTTATATACAGTTAGAGATCTACAACAATTATTTCAGTTTTTTGTTAGCTTCTTTCTACCCCCACATTCCCAACCAACCTCCTACCCCAATTCCTGTGCCAGGGATCAGGTTTGCAATCAACTTTTTCATCCCAGATCTTTCATTCCCTGATCCTGCTCCCACCAAATACCTACATCATTTTTTTCTTTAATTTAATTCAACGTTTTTCATTATTTTTTTATATATTTTTAAAATGATGTGTGACCATGTGAGGAAGAGAGGGGAAAATGGACAGAGGTAGGGTGATCAGTAGACAACCCAGAGTATTACATTGTCTTTTAAGGCAAGTTTTTGGAATAGAACAATTGCTTACCTGTCAAATGTGACAAGCAGAGTCTCCATTGCAAAGGTTTGGAAAATCAGACATTTTAAACAGCTCAAGAATCACCAGCAGAATGTGATCACCTTTCCTCCTTACCTTCTCTTCAAGGCATCTTTTACAGAGACCCATATCTCTGCCACACCATCCCCTCAGCCTTACCAACAATTGAATGAGGTTATTTAAATGCTTGGTTGCTCGCAAAAGATTGTAGTTCTTAAGGTGCCATTCTTAGTCTCAGAAATAGTTTAACATTTTCAAAAAGCACGATATTGCACCTCCTAAAATCATGAAGAGTTAATCATTTTTCTCTGAACTCAAATAAACGCTTGCAGCCAACTGAAATATTATTAGAGAAAGTCAAAAGTTTTGCAAAATTTTGGTAATGTGGGATATGATTCGGCAGTTTCAGATGCTTTTGCTAGGATTGGGAAAGTGATGGGCCTCATTGATGCCAAGCTTATCTGATACTCTCTGAATACTTATTATTGGATTTGCTTCAATGGATTACTGTACAGTGTTGGAATCCATGTTTTGAGGCCTACATGACCTTGACTAATTGTTGAGGTTCTTGTAAGTAAAATTTCTTGAACCATCTGGTTACTAAACTGTCATCAACTTCACCTTTATTTATCACACGATAAATGGTTTTCGGTTGCTTCCACAGCATTATGGCCCAGTTTGAATTTGTAATGCATAAGTTCCCAAATTAGACCACATTGCACATTCATCAGTGTGGCTTTCTAATCATACAAGGAATGAAATAATTCACTATGTATCAGTGCACCAACTACCATGATACTAAAACCATAACTGGTGCCTTTCATGACTTGAACTGATTGAGTCATGTGATAGACAGACTGCAAACTAGAACTTACTAAAACATTGCCAAACTTTTAACTTACTCTTGTAATTTACAGTTATATGGCATCAAGTATTCCTTGTGAATATAAATAATTTGACAATTTTTTATGGGTAGTATGCTAGAAAAATACAAATAACGTAAGAATTAAACATCTAATCTCATAACTTAATAAACAATGAACTATTATTTTCCATGAATGCACTAACTTGAATTGCTGCAGTTCTACAATGACAGTCGTTCTAATCTTGGCTTTCCTTTTAAGGTTGTCATCATCATAGCATGCCAACAGTACAGTCTCATCTGACTCTCTCTTGTCATCCATCCCTATTGGTCATCACTCTTAGCAAATTCTCTAGACAGCATCCAGTATCAGCATAGAGCTTTTAAGTTCATCCTTACTTCTTCAGCAGTGCCCAGAATGTCTTGCTTGTCTTACTTGAATAATTTGTGAGATGGAAGGTAAGTGGCCATACAGCTGATATTTTAAATGATGCTGCTTTTAAGATATGTTCCAAACAGTATGCAGTATCCTTGTGTAATTCCCATTTTGTCCAGGCATTTCATAAAAGCCCAGGTAGTGCAACCATACAGTAGTACTGACACAGCTACAGCTTAAAAGAATTCATGTTTGATTTCATCAGAGATTAGTGTTCCATACAGTTATTAACCTGTGAACAGTATTCCATGCTTTACCTGTGCATATATTGACACTGCTTTCAGCGGAAGAGATATTGCTACTAATGTATATGTACTGGTCTACTAATTTAAGAGGCTTGCAATTTAATGAATAGCCCAGTTGGCTGTGGCGGTAGAATACACTGACTACATCTCTGCAGAAGGGTAAGACCCCCACAACAAGTCTCCTGAATATGACACTAAACCATTTGATGGAGCTTTGGAGAATGTGAAGTACCCTTTCATTGCCATCACTCCCAGGTCCACTCTGGCCTGGAATAGTAACACCTAATAGGTTCCTATTTATGGGACAAATAGAACTGTTTGACATTTAAACTGAGTGCAAACAAATGACTTATGCAAAACTGAGTTGTTAGAAATAGAACTGTTTGATCATTTAACTGTGTAAATAAATGAATAATGTTGAATAGAATAATTAGTGTTAAATACTCATGACCACTTCAAAGTGTCCAAACAAATGATGACTGATATTACATTGTTACTGTTACATAGAAATAGTTGAAACTTTTTAACTGTGAGCAAGCAAATTATAAATAGTCAATACAAATATTCATGTTGGGTAGAAATACGTGAAGCCATTTCATTGTGTACAAAAGAATGAGCTCAGGCTCATTTAAAAATGTGTCAACAAAATGTGTTTACAAATCAGATATTTAATATATAAATATAAAAACAGGATTTAGCATTAAATAACCTACAATAGTTGATATGCCAAGAAAGCAAACCAAACCAAATCATTTAATGATGAGCTGGAACCATCTTGATTAAGAGAGATGAATTCTGTTTTATCCGTGTTCCCAAAGAGACCAATGCCTCTTGTTGCTTGCTCAAAGCAATGCAGCAGAGATTTGGCTTGAGCAAGTGTATTTGCAAGAAGAACAAGATAATATGGGTAGTCAGCATTAGTAATAGTTTCTGTGTGATATCGTCCACTTCTTTCATTAAATCTACAGCCCAGATTATATACCATGAACATCAATAGATCGCTCAAATAACCAAGAAATAAAATAATGGAAATGACATCCTCATTAACCATGGTTGTTCAAACAAGTGATTCTATATGTTAAATAAATGACTTTCTACAAAGATGGTCTAAGGACTTTCAAATAGCCAAACAAAGGCAAATGAGCCCTCATAAGAAGGCCTAATCCAGTGCACTGTCAATATTGTCAAGTGGATTACAATTAGGATATGGGTGACAGTTGTTGAGTGGCTGGGTAATAATCAAAATGTTTTGTCTTCCTATGCCAATGTACTTGTTGTTGCATCATGTTCACTAGAGTCATTTTTTTCCATCTTTTTAACCTTTTCATAATTCTTTTTTTTTTTTTAAGTATTTTCGTTAGTGATTTTTTAAAATCCTGACATTTCATCACATTATACATATATCTATTCTTTTTTTTTTTTTAACATCAACTGGTTTTTTTCAATAACAGATCCTTATAAATTGGTAAATGTTTGTTTGCTTTTAAGATGAAAAATACCCCCCACATACACACACAAACATTCAAGCATATATAAAAACATATATGTCAAGATATGTTTGTGCATATGATTGTGTGTAGATGTATAAATGTACGAAGATATATACATGCATACAAAGAAAAATAAGAGCAAATTGAAAAAAAAAAAGAAATAAAATGTAAGGACAGACTGAAATACATAGATAGATAGATAGGAAGACACTTATGTAGATAGATAGATACATACATAGAAAAGCAAGAACAAATAGAGAGGAGGAAAGAAAATTGGGAACAGACTGTGATAGATAGATAGATAGATAGATAGATAGATAGATAAAAAGAAAAAGTAATAACAGGCTGAGACAGACAGGCAGAGAGAAGCAAAGGCACTTATGCAGATAGATACATTCATTCATTCATATATCCATATATAGAAAATCAAGAACAAATAGAGAGAGAGAAAGAAAGAAAAATTAAGAGGCTGTGATAGATAGATAGATAGATAGATAGATAGATAGATAGATAGATAGATAGATAGATAAAAAGAAATTCAAATAGATTTTGAGAAGTTGAAAAAATATGAAAAAGAAAAATGATTAAAAATATGTTAAAAATCAGAGCACCTAATTTTCCCCTTATTTTTCTCTACTTTTCTTCTACCACTCAATATGTACATACATATATACCAACACACATAGATATATACAAGTGTATGTATTTTCTGCATATAGAAATATACATATATACTTATCTAACATTGATAAAGTTATATATATATATATATATATATATATATATATATTGTTTAGAGATTAAAAACTGCAGAGAAAATATTTGTAGGTTGATATGAAGTAGTTTTCAAGTGCTGACTTATTATTTTTCAGTGAAAAGCATCAGCCAAAGGAAAAATCTTTTTTCTAAAACAGAAAATATAGAAAAAAAAAAGTATGAAAATGAAATAGACTAAAACACTTAAACAAATTAGTTAAGAATATTCAATTCTCTCTTGTTCCAAATTTTCAAACTGTTCTATATTACCAGCTATTTTCTTCTATGTCCCCTAAAATTCCTATGTCATCTTCAACTTTCATCAAGACTCAAAACTGATAATCAAAACTCTGCAACCTGCTAACATGGGGAATTTCACAAAACCAAATCTATGAATATGATAATTCCAACAAAAGTAAAACTTTTAATACATTTTTAACAGAAACTCCAACAGATATAGGCATCACAATAACACTGTTGGATAGAGCAAGTTTTCAGGTAGAAAATAATATTGATCTACTTTGTCTCCACAATCATATAAGCATATTGCCAATGATAAACAAGAGTGAGAAAGAAGAGCCAGTCTAGGAGAAAGAAAGAATCTGAATTTAAAACCAGCTGTACTCTACTTGAAAATTGTCCTAGTGTTGCAACCTGCTTGTTGCAGAGAAGTTGGGTGAATATACATCTCTTTAATTTCTCTCTATCTATCTATCTATCTATCTATCTATCTCATTTTATTCTCTTTCTCTCTTCTCTCTATTTTTGACTCTCTTTTTATTTTTTGTCTCTCTCTGTATCTCTTTACTTTTTCTCTTCATTTTCTCTCTATTTATTCTCTCTCTCTCTCTCATTCATATTTTCAATGAAAATATGATAATGACTTAGGATTAAGTCATGCTTAAAACAGTGCTTTCCACAAGATCATCAAAGTAAAGCCTGCTGAGTACTTCATCATCATCATCATATCGTGCTGGCAGCACGGATATCCCTGACCCTCTTTCGCCACTCCTCCCTATCGTTCATCGCCCTAGGTAGGTCTTCAGGACAACAACCTGTATCCTCACATAGCTGCTGAATGTACGTTCGTGCTGGTCGTCCTGCTTTTGCGCGGCCGTGTGTGGGGATCCATAAGAGTACATCTCTTATGAGTTCATCTCTGCTTCTCCAGCAATGTCCTGCATGTCTGGTTCGTCTAACTTGAATAGTTTTCGTGATAGGGGGCAGGTGGCCATACAGTTGGTGTCTTGTTGGGTGTTGCCGCCAGGACTTGTTGAGGATTGCACGCAGCATTCTTGTGTAATTGCCATCTAGTTTCTTCTCCAGCCGTTTTGTTAGCGTCCATGTAGTGCAGCCATATAGCAGTATCGATGTGACCGCTGCCTGGAAGAAACTGCGTTTCATTTTATCGGTTAGGTCTGATTTCCATATAGTCGATAGCCTATTGATAGCTGTCCATGCTTTCGTTAACCTCGTTTCGATGTCCTTTTCGGTTGATTCGACGCTGCTTCCTAGGTACGTGAATTTGTCTACTAGTTTAAGAGGGGTTCCTTCTAGAGTGGAGATGTCCCCCGTTTGGTTATAGCACATATATTCCGTTTTATGTGCATTAACATGGAGGCCTATGCTTGCTGCTGTTCGTTCCAAACTATGCAGAAGTGTTTCGGCTTGGTCAGGTGTATTTGCCAGTATCGCTATGTCATCGGCGTAGTCGGCGTCGGTAATTGTTGTTGCGGGGTATCTTCTGCTTCTTTTCTTCGTCAGTTCGAAGCCATTCTCTTTGATTTTGTCAATCGATGTTCTAAGTACGTAGTCTAGACAAATGATAAAGAGATACGGAGCCAGCGTGTCTCCTTGTAGTACTCCTGCTACTATGTCGAAGTATTCTGTGTCTCCATCTGGTGATCGTACTTTTACTTTAGTGTTTCTATAGAGAATCGTTATTGCCGCTACGGTTTCTTTAGGTATGCCGTACGCTAGTAGGATTTGTTCCATCTTTCCTCTGTGAATGGAGTCGAAAGCCTTGGTAAAGTCGACAAATATTAATGTCGCTTGTAGGTTCTTTGCCCGTACACCTTCAAGGATTCTGCGGATGGTTAATATTTGTGAGGTCGTAGATCTATTTCTTCGGAAGCCATTTTGGTTTTTTCTAAGTATGTTGTCGATTTTGGGTTCTATTCTGTTTCGTAGTAGGGCATTGTAGATTTTGGCAGCTATGGATGTAAGTGTTATGCCTCGGTAGTTTTTGGCTGAGTACTTAGATGGGTGATAATTCATGTATAGGAGATATTGTAACAAAGTTAGCCTGTATGCTGGAAAGTATTGTAATTTTTATGAAAGCATAACAATAATATCAAGAATTGGTCAGACTATTGCCCTTATTTTTGTTATGACAGTGTTTCGGCAGATCCACTTGACAACCTTCTTTAAGTGTTCTGCAATATGTAAGGCAGGCCTTTCTTAGTTCAGCAAAGAAACTTTTGGAGAACATTCACATATTAAAAATAGGGTTGCCAATAAAATGTACATATAGAAGATCTTTCATCAGCCTTTTTAATCGAGATGAGCTGATTGAGACACTCTTCATTCCTGGGGGTGACAACTGTGGTGGATGGGACTTGTCTAAAATTACAAATTTCAATGGAAAAAAGGACAGAGCTCAGCAATTTATATTATAAAGTGATGATGTCTAGATGTCCAGACAAAATCTAGATGAGTTAGTGATATTTTGAAAAAAAAAATGAAACCAGTCTTGATACTTTTTGAATGAAATATTTTTTGGTGATTTGTAAGTGAAGCACTCCATATCAACCAAACTTAGCATCTTGTGGGTTTTCTTGTTTCTTAAACTGAGAATTCATCCTATTGATAAGATGAGAGAATATCATCATTATTACTGGTGTTATTTTCTAATTTGGTTGTAGAGTTGTGACTGATGTAGTTTGTCTTGGGCATATTTACCCAACCCCTCCGCTCGGGCAGGATATGACACAAGGTCAATTCTTTTAAGCGGAGTTTTAACAGGCTTGAATTCAGAATTTTTCCTTCTCCTAGACTAGTTGCCTAACCAAGGCAGAAGAATCCAGTCCGCCCTACTATTTACCCATAGCCGGAGGGAGAATAATTGGATTCATACCTTTCCCAAGGGTATTAGTGCTATGTGAAATGCAATTAGCCTGGTCCAGGATTTGAACTCGTGTCGCCATGTCCATTTCCTATGATCATAACCATTACACCACGGGCACCTCCTTAGTTTGTCTTGGGCATGAATAACCTGGTTAACATACTGAGGTTAAAGAACCCAGTGTTGTATATTTTAGGGTTGGCAACAATAATAATACAAATACAAAGGCTGGCGTATTCTGTCGTTTCAGATACAAATGGTTTATTAATTCCTGGCTTCGGTCCATGGCGACACGAGGAGAGAGACACAATTCTTAAAGGTCTTTGCCAACCATACTATGCTAACCCTACCCAATGCGCAGTGCATCTTGTGATGTTTAAGATCTCTGTCGGTAGAGATCCGAAAAATCTCATCTTTCAACGGTCAAAATCTGACTCACTCTTTTCAAAATTCTCAAATTCTCAGGACCATATCTTCCGGGCATGTCGTCATCCACACTCCAACCTCATTTCCTGTCTGGTTGTTTATTATGACAAATGGTGATTGTTATATCCTTTGTGCATGAGCATAAACTGCACCAATTGACTATGCACCTGGACTGAAACCCGGATGGTTCAAAGCCCTACCAAACTGAATGATAAAATATAATTAATGATAAAGGAATAATATAAAAATAATCATTCCTTAAATATATAACTCCCAGTCCACTTTATTATCTATCCATAGCTGGAAGGAGAAATATCTAGATTCACATCATTCTCAGAGATATTAGTGTTATTCAAAATGCAGACAGCTTCATTCAGGATTTGAACTCAGATAACTGAGTTCACCTTCAGTGATGATAACAATTATCCCATAAGTCTCTCATGAGAATATAGAAAACATTAAAAGAAATAGGAGGAAGCAACTTCACTTGATATCAAAAGAGGAATTTCTATGGTGCTTTAACCAATAGAAAACTCACTGAAAAAGTGTGTTGAATGCCAACAAGACTTTTTTAAGAAAATTAATGCTTCGTTTTTTGATCATTTTTTTATGGTAAATTCAGCTTCAACCTTGACACATTGTAAACATACCACATTCTTTAAATTAATTATTCAAATTTTGATTTTGTAATAGATATTTTGAGAAATTATTCTCTAATATAAGCATAAAAACAATCAATAATTTACATGAATATTCCATAATTAATCTTTAACAAATATTCTTGGCTCAAGAATTGATCAAAA
>CAUZXS010001012.1:0-20316 GCA_963585895.1 Sepioteuthis lessoniana | reverse complement strand
GCTGGAGCTCATTTCTTTCACAGTTAATTGGTTTCAAGTATTCCAAACATGAATAATTCTATGATTTGTTTGAACAGAGTTAAATGGTTCCAAGTATTGCTATGTATCACAAACAATTTAAGTCATTTATCTGCACACATTTAAAAGGATATACATGAATGATTTGAAAGACAATAGTTCGTCGGTAATTTCATTGTACATGAGTAAAAACTAATTTGTTTACATTCAAGTTTTGCTATATTTTTCAATACTGGTAAATGATTTCAACTATCACGATTTATCACAAATATTTCAATATAATATGGGGGGTGTCCTTGTGGTGTCATGTTAAAGCGATGGACTGCGGAATCGTAGTAAGCGAGTTCGTATTCCAGTTGCACCATTACGTTCCCTTTCGGGCAAATCCCCTTAGGAAAGGTATAAGTAAAGTAAAGTTAGCGACCATAGTCGAGGGTGACCCGAAGGCTCCCTTTTCGATAGCTACTACACCAAGGTGTAGGGGAGGGCGCTACTCCATTCCCAGGATTGCTCCACTTTACCCTTGAACCGTACCTTATAATGCTGAGTGTTAAGCAAGGTGGTATCAAGTACCATTTTTAAAGTCTTTGGTATGACTCGACCTGGGATTGAACCCAGGTCTTCCGGGCCATTGGCGAACACTCTAACCGCTGGGCCAATGTCCCGGTATAGGAAAGGTATGAACCCCCTTATCCTCCAATCTAACTGTTAAACTCCGCTGAAAAATTAACCTTGTGTCATATCCTGCCCGAGCGGAGGGGTTGGTAAATAGGATTATGTTCACTTTAAGGTAATTACCCTTAGGAAATGTATGAACCCCACTTATCCTCCAATCTATGGCGTTAAATAGTACCACTACTGTTCTTCTAAGAGGATGGCTTTGTGATTTAATAACCAACAAAGGTTGATATGCCATTAAACAAAGAAACCAAGCCTTACAAAATACTCTTGAGCGATGATATGATATAAAACCCAAAATAAACAAAATTCACTTGATTATCTGTTCATTATAAGCCGGACATTGGCATGATGGTTAGAGTGTTCGCTAATGGCCCGGGAGGGAGACCTGGGTTCAATCTCAGGTCGAGTGATTCCAAAGATTCAAAAAATGGTATCTGATACCTCTCTGCTTAACACTCAGGTGTAAGGTGGATAAATCCTGGGAAAGGAGTAGCGCCCTCCCTTACTCATCGGTGTAGTATCTATCGAAAAGGGAGCCTTCGAGTCAACCTCGACTAAAGGGAGACAACTTTACTTTCACAAATTATTCATGATTACCAGTTCCTTATAAAATACACTTGTTAAGGGTTTTTTCATAATATACATTAGCTTATCAGTTTCTTAAAATATTCGCAGTTCCCGATAAAATACCTTTAATCCACAGTTCTTTAAAAAATGCAATTAATTAGCAGTTCTTTAAACAATGCAATTAATTAGCAGTTCTTTACAAACTGTAATTAATTAGCAGTTCTTTAAAAATGCAATTAATTAGCAGTTAATCAAATATTCCTGATTAGGAGAACGAAACAAGAAAAATGTAAAACGGTGTTGATAGATTGTTCGAGTATTTTAAATGAACTCATTCAAAAATCCATGCAATTTCATCTCGACTAATAGCGTTAGCCACAATTTTCAGAAGATAGGATTCAATAATTTACGCTTTGACAAACCCTAATAGAGAGGATGAGAATATGCTAATATTGGTTTAAACAACTTGCAGCTACGTTTTAGGTCCTTTTAAATCGCTACGATATTACTTTATTGACTGGTATTTGTTTATTTGAGTAAACTATATTAAAAAAATAAAACAACTTCTGAGGCAAAATTGATTAGCTTCATAGTTTAGCATATAAAACGTCCTTGTAAATGAATAAAAAAAAATGATCAATAAATAGAAATCATGGGTTACAAACGGGAACAGTGTTTGAGGCTGTAAAGATAAGTAAACAAAAGTGTTTTCTTTGAAGATTGCATGATTTTATGGGAACGATTTCGAACGAAACATACATTTAGTGGTTTATGCGTTAAGCGCGATAACCATAGAACGATATTTGATTGTCAATAATGGGCAGAAACAAAAGAAACAATATTTATAAATACACATACACACACACACATACACACACACACATATATATATATATATATATATGTGTGTGTGTGTGTGTGTGTGTGTGTGTGTGTGTGTGTGTGTGTGTGTGTGTGTGTTTATTTCGGTTGTACATAGACGGATTTTTGTGTTCATGTGTTTTGGTCATAAAATGACGGTGGGGACAGATTTTTACTAAATATGTCCTTTCCTCAAAACTGATGCTCGAAGAATGTGGAATATATAGAGAAATAATTTCGTATATATGAACAGTGAAAGTAAAAAAAATCATATACAGAAGCGTATATATATATATATATATATATATATATATATATATATATATATATATATATATATATATATATATATATATACTATACCAGTTTTCTCTCCGTTGTTAGATTATTTCGTTTTATGTATTTTCGTATTTTTTTAGTGAATACTAAATTGATTCTGTGGTCACTATTGCTATTTTGTTGTGTATCAATCTGATTTCCCATACTGTTTCCCTTTTTCTAATAGCTTGTGAATTCATTCCAAACTTTAACCACACACACACACACACACACACACATATATATATATATATATAGTAGGATTGATACCTTTCCCTAGAGTATCAGCACTATGGGAAATGCAAACAGTTTCGTCCAGGATTTGAACTCTGGCTGCCGAGTCCCTTTCCTACAATGGTAACTGTTACACCAAGAATGGCTCCACCGTCGTTAGAAATAGATACTGCGACACAAGTTCACATCCTGGACGAGACTGAATTTCGGTTTGGTTTGGTTTGGTTTGTTGGGTTTTATGACATATCAACCTTTGTAGGTTATTTAACGCCAAATCCATTTTTATGTAAATAATCTGTTCTAACTAAAACAATTCAGTTTAGCATAAGTACACAGTTTAATTGTCAAAAACATTTCCATTTCAACCTATTCAAGCAGTTATATATAACAATTTATTTAAGTGTAAATACAGTTTTAATGTCGAAAAACAGTTCTATTTCAAATAATTCAGTAAAGTATAAGCCCACAGTTTAAATGTAAGTACGGTTTAATTGTCAAAAATTTTTCTATTTCAAGCTATTCAGTTTACTCAAACAATTCAGTTTAGCATAAGTATGTTGTTAATTCTATTTAACCCATAGATAGGGCACTATCAGGTGCTAATAATCCGGGCCAGAGTGGACCTGGGAGCGATGGCAATGAAGGGGTATTCAGCATTCCCGAAAGCTCCAGCACGGCTGGAACCTCACCATCAGACTGTTTAGTGTCATATCCAGGACACTCGTAAGGGGGGGGGTCTTACCCCTCTGCAGAGGTGCAGTCAGAGTATTCTACAGCCCCAGCTGACTGGGCAAACTGAAATTCACATAGCGCTGATTCTCTTGAGAAAGGTATCAATTCAACTATCCTCCGCCCAGTAATGAATAAATTGTAGGGTAGACTGGGCACTTTAGACTTGCTTTGGCAACCAGTCTACGAGAATATATATATATATATATATATATATATATATATATATATATATATATATATATATATATATATATCAGTAATATTCTGTTGGCGTCCGAAGACAATGAGTGTGTATTATTCAAGTATAAAATACACGAGGTATTTCATATAAATCTATGGGAGTGCTCGATGTATGGCTATTATAATATATATTCCTTTTCAGGTTTATATGATAAAACTCAAATGCAGAGCGGATACAATGTAACAGGAAAAAAACTCAATCCTAATTAAATTTTCATTATAAATTTATTTCGACGAAGAAAATAATCTTCATCTCTTCAGATGACTTACCACCCTCAAATTAAGCGTGTAAGTCATCTGAAGAGACGCCAACATATATATATATATATATATATATATATATATATATATATATATATATATATATATATATATATATATATATATAACCAACGAGACCATGTTGTCGTGGCTCTATTCGATATATTGAATGCACTAGAATATTCGATGATTATTGTTTCTCCTGCAAAAAAAGAATTAGCTGGAGGCTTTAAGATTTAGAGGATAAAATTTGACTGTAAATGGTGAGGAAATAAGAATCTGATGGGTGCGCCAATTCAGTAAAAAATACTAACTATATGAAACAAATTGATTCAGCCCCCAAATTATTTGTAACACTATGTTATCATCTTGAATATTCAAATTTTACACGTCTCCATATAGGAATGTATAAAACCATGGTACTATTTACCAACCCCTCCGCTCGGGCAGGATATGACACAAGGTCAATTTTTAAGCGGAGTTTAACAGGTTTTGAATTCAGAGTTTTCCTTCTCCTCGACTAGTTGCCTCACCAAGGCTGAAGAACCTAGTCCGTCCTACTATTTACCCATAGCTGGAGGGAGAATAAGGGGGTTCATACCTTTCCCAAGGGTATTTGCCCGAAAGTGAACGTAATAGCGCGACTGGAGTACGAACTCGCGTACTACGATTCCGCAGTTCATCGCTTTAACCATTACACCACGAGGACACCACGATAAAACCATGGTATCTTCTTGTATATACCAACTTTACACTCATCTTCAAAAACAATAGAAGACTTTGTTGTATCAGATACGAAAACCTCTTTTCTGCGTAGAAGATTTTACTTAGCCGTCAACATAACACGAGAGAAAGGAAAATATCGTAAGTGTCTACGGACAAATACCACCTTGGCTGACCCCAGAAACACACCCACCTCCGATTCACCAATTCGTATCAACGTCTAACACCAAATGGTAATTTACTAAGCTTTTTGCTTAGATGTGGCACAAGGCCATATGAAAGGGGCACCCAATGAGACTCGAACTCACTCGTGTAGGTTTGCTAGTAGAGCTTGCTAACCATTACACCACCAAAGGCACCAAATGACTTCCAAACTCAACTGAACTCAACTGATTTCATCATCATCATCGTCATCATCGACATATCGTGGATATCCCTGACCCTCTCTCGCCACCTCTCCCTATCCTTCATAACATCCGGCAGGTCCTCTGGGCTGCACCCCGTATCCTCACAGAGCTGATGTATGTAGGTTCGCCCTGTTTTTTTTATATTTTCTAAAATTAAGTATTTTATTGTTGTGACGCTATATCAATAAATTATTGCATCATTAGTTTTATTTACTTTTAATCAAACTTATCACATGACATGACTTCAACTTTCCTTAGTTTTCCTTTCCTGTCTCGAAACCTTATTATGTAGGACAAGGTGGGATTGTCGTATCCTTCAGCACGCACCTGCCAGTCTGCATGCGTTGACATTAGTATGTACACCTCCACTAAAATATCTTTAAACGATCTTCAACTTTACCAAATTAAACAATAAAATGATTGATACAATTAATTACCTTATAAAATAAATAAAATGATTAATGATCACTCTAATTATTTTACATACTGTAAACTAGTTCAAAAGGACTTGACAATAGTTCCCATACTAAGTTTTATTATCAACAGTGACAAATACCGAAAACTAGTTTGACTGAAACGTAATAGTTGTTATCAAAAAATACTTCGCAAGTGGGTAAAGTGTTCGCCAATGCTCCGGTAGACTTGAGTTCAATCCCAGGTCGCGTCATACCGAAGACTTTAAAAAGAGTACTTCATACCTCCTTACTTAACACTCAGCAATATATGGTTCATATTAAGTGTAAAGTAGAGCAATCCAGGGAAAGGAGTAGCGACCTCCCTTACATTTCGGTGTAGTAGCTACTGAAAAGGGAGCCTTCTGGTTGCCCTCGACTAAAGGGAGACAACTTTACTTTTTTACCATATTCTTCATGAATAGACGAAGTCTCCGTTGTATGAAATTTAATGTGCTAAACCTCATCGGTTCGATGTATAAGTCAAATAGATGTTTAAAAATATTCGTATTGGTTGATAAAAAAAATATCCAAAAAATATAGATATGAACGTACAATAAAAGTGATTCTCTAACCTCTTGACATAGATTAACTCAAGATGACATGCCTTTAGAATCAATCAATCTAATTCATCTTCTTTTCTATTTTAATCTCCCAGATTATCTTTGTTATCTCTTCATAATTTCTTCCTTTTATTCTCCCCATCTCCTGGTCCATTCGGTTGAGGCAGCAGAATACACAGAGTGCATCTCTGCAGTCTGTGAATTCTACAGCCTCAACGTGTGTCCCGGATATAACGCTAAATAAGTTGATGCTGAGGCACCGGTATGCTGTAGCTTTGGGGAATGCGGATTACCCCTTACTACCATCGCTTCCAGGTGCGCTCTAGGTGGTAGCACCTGATAGGATCCTATCTATGGGTCAAACAGAAATAAACTGTGTACTTATGATAAACTGAATTATTAGAAATAAACCTATTTTTGATATTTAAACTGCGTACTTATGTTGAACTGATTTTTTTAAAAAATAAAACAGATTTTACATTTAACTGTGTGTAAACAAAACTATGCTTACGCTAAACTGAATTGCTTGAAATAGAACTGTTTATATGCATGAAAAATGAATTTGGCATTAAATAACCTACAAAGGTTGATATGCCATAAAACCAAACAAAACCGACCAGGTATCCATCTCTATTTCTTTTATTACTTCCGATGTAATGTAATTGCAGAGGGATTTCGTTTTATATATCTTGCCTTTCGGTTTAGTTAGGCTGAGAACCTTTCGCTTAGTGCATGGGTTAGTTAGGTGCACACATTGAGCGCAGGTGTTCAGGCGCGCGCGAGGAGGATGTGACAATCAGAGATGTCACAATAAAAACCCCAGATAGGAAATAGGTCAAGGAACGTGAATGACGTCATGCTCGGAAGCGTTGAGATTCGAGTCTTGAGGAAGGTAGTCGATTTTTGGGGTCAAATTCACCAGTTGGGGTCTACGAAATGTGCCGCGCGTTTGTTTAGTCAGGAAGTTGAGATTTAAACTCCGAACAAGCTAGTCGATTTTCAGAGCTCGCCGAGGCCAGACCAATAGTTTGCGGCGGGGGGGGGTCGCACGTAGTGGGGGTCAGATGGAAAAGTCAGCATAGAAAGAAATTGTGTCTCTCTCTCCTCATGTCGAAAAAACTTAAGCTAAAAAAGGTAATGAAAAGGTTCGTACCTGAACCAATTTCGTGTTTTTCGGATTCCCTATGCCTATTTCACATGTTTATATCTGGCTATGTAATACCGAGGCGGAAATCACTGTGGTGCAGAGGCTAACCCTCTGGATAGTGACATTTTAGTAAGTGAGCGCGAACTCCAGTTGCACTCACTTTCGTACTACCTTTAAGAAAGTGATGACCCGGCCCGTATCCCTCTTGAACTAGGGTTTGAACAATACCATTACTGTTCTTTTACAATGATGGCTTTGGTATTAAATACCCCACAAAGATTGATATGCCATTGAAACAAAGAAATTCGAACCGATTCTTTGACTTGTTTTATTGAATATAATTTAATCTATTACACAGTTCTGAACAGAATAACTCACAAAATACATAATAATGATTTTGGCATTAAATACCCCGCAAAGATTGATATGCCATTGAAACAAAGAAATTGGTACCAATTCTTTGTGACTTGTTTTATTGAATATAATTCAATTCATTACGTGGTTCTGGACAGAATATCTCACAATATATATCAGCTGACTTTATTTAACTAAACACATTTTTAACTAATTACAAACAAATGCCACTTGAAGACAGGAAAATAGTTGCTTGTACGAGTGTTTTACCATGACTTACTTTCTTGTAACTTATATTTCATTGTTTTTTCTTCTTCTCTCTCTCTTTCAGATATAACGTTCGAAATTAGATTCCACAGGAATAAAACATCGCATATATCTCAGGATGACGTTACTAAAGAATATGCGAGTTTTGTTATCTGCTTTTCACCTCTTGATGAGTGGTAAGTAAAAATTTGTTTTCCAATCTTAAGTGTAGCATTGCAACTTATCACCTCAAACGGTATAGGCGATTTTGCTCTCTTTATGCTCCAGAGAATACAGTTTTAGGGAGATGATAGATAATTGTCTCCCTTGGAAAATGGTCCTGTTCCTTTCAGGGCCAATGGACTGCTGAATGACAATCCGAGAAAACTATTCTCACTCTTTTTTGACTCTGTTCTTTGAACAGTATAGACGTTGTCTTTGTTTTCGCCTTTATATAGTAAATCTAGAATTCCCATGAGTATTTTCCTGTTCATCTATCTCAAGTAAGATTTTTCCATCGATTCCCCCCTTTCATATACTGCAGTTTTATTAACCAATATGCCCATATTTTATCTGTTAGGACATGTTTTTATATCTATTTCAATATTTCTTGCATGTTTATTATGCATTTATTCAAGGTTTTTGTTTGTGTAAATGAGCGTATGTTGTTTTCCTTCTGTTTATTCAGTGTTTGTTTATCATTCATATCTACTCAGTGTTTGTTCATCATATATACCTACGCTAATGTCAGTCCTAAATAACCTATCTAACACTAAGCAACCGAAATAGAGTTTGACAGTATCCTCTTCTTTTATTGACCTTGAACGCCCAACCCATTCTGGGCACTATTTTAATGAGAAAATGTTTTCACCTCTAAATTTGATTGATCTAAAAGACATTTGTTATACTCACTGGTGTGTTGAAAAAAGCTAAGTCGGAAGAATCAATCAGTGTGTTGTACAGCCACATACATATACAAATATATGCGGAACATAAAGTAAAAAGTAAAGTTAGCGACCATAGTCGAGGGTGACCCGAAGGCTCCCTTTTCGATAGCTACTACACCAAGGTGTAGGGGAGGGCGCTACTCCATTCCCAGGATTGCTCCACTTTACCCTTGAACCGTACCTTATAATGCTGAGTGTTAAGCAAGGTGGTATCAAGTACCATTTTTAAAGTCTTTGGTATGACTCGACCTGGGATTGAACCCAGGTCTCCCGGGCCATTGGCGAACACTCTAACCGCTGGGCCTTTCGAAAGGGTTGATGTTTCTGTGTGTGAGAGATGAGTTGGAGACGGGGACAGGACTGCTATACAGACCCCAAGTCCTTCTTCCAACATAGCAGCACTTCTTTCTCATCTTGGCTGGATTAATATTTTTCTTAAAGTATTAGCGCTAAGTGAAATAAAAACAGCCTCGAACTGATTTTGAACTCCGATTACTGTATCTATTTCCAATGACAATAACCATTACACGTAGCATATATGTATGTATATACGAATAGGTGTAAACGTACATGTACGGGTGTGGGTGTGTACGTGGTGTGTGCATATGTATGTACATGAATATTTGTGTGTTTAGTAGAATCAAAAAGTTATGTGTGTGTATAGTGGTATCAAAAAGCTAGCCAAACTAGTTTAGTAGACCAGCAGATTTAAATAAATGATAAAAAAGAAATAGAAGGCTTCCTCGATGGAGATGAAAGGGTTAGTTTTTAATGTTCATAATAAACTCAAGACTATGACTCAAGTATGATCAGAGTCCTTTATAAATCATTCTTTAGATATTTTACTTTCAGGTGTTAATCATACTGAAAAATCAAGGTTACATCAAAATGATGATTTTGAATGATAGTCACCAAGTCTAGTTCAGTTATAGCAAAAGTCCAAAAGTTTTGGATTCTCACAAAGATTGGTTGGTTGATGGTTGGGTTTAATGGCATATCAACCTCTATGGTTTATTTAATGCCAAAGCCTGTTTACACATATGTACGGTTTGTAAACACATAATTTAATGATGCCATACAAAAACCAAACGACTCATTGACTCGCATACGAGTAAATATTTTCAAGTATTTCTATATGACATTAGTTTATTTAGTGATGATAGTTTTTTTAATTATTTCTCACTACTATTTCTACTAACTCAAACATAATGGTATTTCTATTCAGCAATAGTTTGCTTTTAGTTGATTAGTTTATTGTGTTTTCAGGATTGTAACCAATTCTATATTTTTTTGTACAACCCGGTCTCTTTTAAGAACGACAAAACATTATCCATGTTGACGTTCTCAAATAAATCCTTCATGGTATTTACGTGGAAATAGAGATTTCTGGTGTCATTAAAAACTTTACACTCAAGGAGAACGTGTTTGTGCTGGGCGTTTGGCATTTCGAGCACTGTGGTTACTGTTTTTGCTTGAGCATAAAGAGTGCGTAAGTCTGCTGTGACCAATACGCAATCGCGCTATTGTTACTTGTTCTTTTCGCGATTTTTGGAAGGCTGGGCACCATTCTCACAAAAAGGGTTTAACCTGGAATAGTTTATTATTGGTATTTCTATTCCAGCGTTTTTGTCATCTTTTATGGAGGAAATTATTCATTTTAGGTTTCAGATCGGTGTATGGGATGTTGTACTTATCTAAAGCCGATATTGCTGCCGCGTCTGCTCTATGATTTCCTCTCACCCCAATGTGGCTTGAAATCCAGCAAAAAACGATTTCTTTGTTTGATGTTGAGGGTAGTCTGCAAAGTAGTTTGATAATAAGTGGTTGTTCTAGTTTTTGTTTATTGTTTAATGATAACAGGACAGAGAGTGAGTCTGAGAATATGATGATTTTTTTGTGTTTTTCTTTCAAGATAATGTCGAGAGCCAAGTCTATTGCACAGGCCTCTGTTGTGAAAATAGAACTTTCTATTGGAAGAGCTTTTGTTTTTATGTTCGTGTTTAAGACTGGTGTACACGCTGTTCTATTACTGTCTTTAGATCCACCTGTATAGATACATAGGTAGTCGGTATGCTGCTGGAGGATATCTTGATGTTTTTTTCCTGATAGGTGAAGAGTCGAACTAAGACTCGTACTCATGAACAATGAGCTGCTAAATTAGCTTGTTAACCATCACAGTACTTGATGTGACTTTTGATAGTCTGAGAACTTTTTAACAAGTTCTCTTGATTGTCAATAAATATTTTCATAGTGCTCCACGCTTGAAGAGAGATCTGTCATCAAACTTTTGGTGGCTGAGAAGTACAAATCATGTGAAATTTACCGAAAAATATGTTTTGTGTAAGAAGAAACGTGTTTTAATCAAAAATGTTTACAAATAAGTTAAATATGTTTGCTACAACGAGCATAAGTCAAAAAGACAGACCATGTCGTAGATATACATTGACTCTTCTGTAAATGAAAAGTTCTTGGTGCAGAGGTCAGTAAAGAAGGTCATACAGATAGTGTTCGGGAACATGAAAGGACCTATCACTATTGATTCCCTTGAAAAGGGTACAACAATAAACAGTGTTTCCTATAGCCAACTTTCGTATATAAATATATAAGAATCTTATAATTTACTCATATCTAACAAGGAAAAAATATAAGATATGTGGGTAAGATCGTTGTCTCCACATTATAATCATAAATTTGCGAATTGAACTGGATATTCAATTGGCGACTACCTCTAAAATCAGTATTCGCCTTTATCTGCGCTCGAAACCCTAACATCAATGCCGGTAGGAGAATAACTATTAAAGTACATCATATATGTGACAAACAAATAATCTTAGCGCACACACGCACAGACACTCACACCTACAAACATAGGAGGCTTTACAATAGAAATTACAAAAGTTTTAGATAGCTACTAACTTTCACGTATGCCGTAAAAGCAAGCAACCAACCAACCTTCCAACAAAATCCCTGTGTTCCATATTCCTGCGAAAGACTGGATATAAAATAACTTAATGATATGAAGTGATAATCATTACGAAAGCTTCAAATCCTCGGCCATCGATTTTCTCTTGAAGGTTCCGCTTCAAACGAAACGCAGTTTACAAACTTGGGGCGATTGCGCCAGACAGTGGACTGTTTATAAGTAGATGACTGATAGCCCTCCCCGTGACCTTTGATCCTTACTCTAAAGTCAGAGTAGATTCCAGAATAATCCGGCCAATATACGTGCATTTATTATACGGAATTGGGTCGACCGGTCCAAACAATTGATTCATTTACTTTTGCTTTCTGCAGAAGATTGCAAAGAAAGTGTTTGGAATTCAGACATTGGAACTCGTATTGAAATGCTGAGAGATTTCAAAATAAAACTAATCAAGTCATTCACAACGGAAAAATTAACCGACCGTTTTGCAGTGAAGACCTAAGTTATACAAACTTTCATGTTATCAATATTCTTGAAAACGATCTGTAGTGTAGAGTGTATCTTGCACTTGTGTGAGCCCATTGACAGGCTGCAGGTTCGACAACCAAGCGTCGACCAGGAGACCTGTCATTGTAAGTGCGAGAAATGATCCAACTAGAGTTGATGATTTTTAAAAAGGTCAGTCAGATATTAACTGACATAATACCAAGAACTACTTAGGTTTAGGAGCGAGCGACACCCACCTCCATTGAGGATATGCAAAGATTTAGCAATTTCCTCATCTCCTTAAAAATACCACATCGAGTCACCCTGTTCTTGAGAATAGTTCAGAAGGGTGTTGAAACACAGTAAGAAAGGTATTTTCCTCGGATTTTCAAGTCGTCGTCATCTCTTCGTTGGTGGTGGGAGAAACGATCATACTAGAATTGGTGATTTTTTAAAGGGTCAGTCACTCAGTTATTATCTGGTATAATACAGGGTGGAACGATAAAATTGTCATCCCAAAGAAAACAACACTACAGCTTTATTTTAAAACTTTTATTGAAAAAATCCATTCAGCTAACTTGATTATGTTGTAGAGCTGACATCTACAGAGTAGAACGATAAAATTGTCGTCCTAAAGAAAACAACACTACAGCTTTATTTTAAAACTTTTATTGAAAAAATCAGTTCAGCTAACTTGATTATGTTGTAGAGCTGACATCTACAGGGTGGAACGATAAAATTGTCGTCCTAAAGAAAACAACACTACAGCTTTATTTTAAAACCTTTCTTGAAAAAATCAATTCAGCCAACTTAATTTTGTAGTAGAGCTGACATCTACAGGGTGGAACGATAAAATTGTCGTCGTAAAGAAAACAACGCTACAGCTTTATTTTAAACTTTTATTGAAAAAATCAATTCAGGTAACTTGATTATGTAGTAGAGCTGACATCTACCTACAAAGAACTACTTAAGTTTTGGAGCGAGCGTCTCTCTCCCCTGGGGATGGACTAGGATTTAGCAATTCCCTCATCGACTCAAAAATACCACTTCCTTTCACCCTGTTTTTGAGGATAGATCGGAAGCTGGTTGAAACATTAATAATGGTATTTTTCTCGGAATTTCTAGTTGTCTTCATCTTTTCATTGGTTGTGTGAATATTAACAAGGTTCAACCACAAAAACTCTCACAGGAAATGTAATAAACGGTCACGCGGGAGTTGGGTTTTTTTTAAAAGGTTTGCTCAGTTGGTTGTTGACCGGCAGAGGAAAAGAAACGACTTAAGTTTTGGAATTAACGAACCTTCATTATATCTTCATCTCCTCTATGTCTCCGACAACTTTCAGTGAGACCCCGAAACAAGACCCATTAATTTCCGAATGGAACAACCATTGCTGGTAACACGTGATACTACACTAAAGAATTCTTGAGTCTCGATTTATCAGATCATGTCGGCTCCCTTTTCCTTGAAACACTAAACATCGTTAAAGCTGACACGACTTCCTGAAGTGACAAAGTCCAACCTTAAGACCAGTACGAAGAAACTGATGCAACCGTAATGGAAAAAAAAACGTCTTTTATTATTGCCACAAATTTTTATTGCGAATTCAATGGTCTAGACACATAAAAAAAGTGATTATTTTCCTCAATCATTGGTTTTAGGAAAGAAAAATCTCAAAAGTAGCAAAAAATTGGAAATTTTCAAAAAGTTTTTTTCTTTAATTTGATATCCAGATTTGTGATTAGTCCTCTGCTAATGGTTGATAAGGTCACTTTTTTGCATACAATGGTTGAGGACTGTCAATTTGCGATATTGTAAAGAAATTGAATCGCTATCATTCATCAATCGATATTTTCCTTTAAAAGTATAAGAAAACCTGAACTCATCACCAAAAAAAGGTCCTAGTCGCAAGAGAAAAATCACTGCATCTAAAGAGACTTAATTTGTTTGAATAGCAAAGCTGAAACCGTCTGCAACATCAAAACAGCTAAAAAATAAGTTGAAATTAATACAGAAATGTCAGCAGCCTGTTTTTTGTTGTACTTTTTGTTTGTTTGCTTGTTTGTTTTTATTTCCATTTGGTACAAAAATGGAAGGCACGAGGCCTTATGGTTTTGTGGGGGAGGGGAAAGGAAGCGGTTATGCTATAACTAATTGTCTAAGGGATCCTAGCAACCCACATTCACCGACCCATTTAACAGTACAATATATAGAAATTCATCCTTCACCAACCACGCTCATCATCATCATCATATCGCGCTGGTAGCACGGATATCCCTGACCCTCTCTCGCCACTCCTCCCTATCGTTCATCGCCCTAGGTAGGTCTTCAGGACAACACCCTGTATCCTCACATAGCTGCTGAATGTACGTTCGAGCTGGTCGTCCTGCTTTTGCGCGGCCATGTGTGGGGATCCATAAGAGTACATCTCTTATGAGTTCATCTCTGCTTCTCCAGCAGTGTCCTGCATGTCTGGTTCGTCTAACTTGGATAGTTTTCGTGATAGGGGGTAGGTGGCCGTACAGTTGGTGTCTTGTGGGGTGTTGTCGCCAGGAGTTGTTCAGGATTGCACGCAGCATTCTTGTGTAATTGCCATCTAGCTTCTTCTCCAGTCGTTTTGTTAGCGTCCATGTAGTGCATCCATATAGCAGTATCGATGTGACCGCTGCCTGGAAGAAACTGCGTTTCATTTTATCGGTTAGGTCTGATTTCCATATAATCGATAGCCTATTGATAGCTGTCCATGCTTTCGTTAACCTCGTTTCGATGTCCTTTTCGGTTGATTCGACGCTGCTTCCTAGGTACGTGAATTTGTCTACTAGTTTAAGTGGGGTTCCTTCTAGAGTGGAGATGTCCCCCGTTTGGTTAGAGCACATATATTCCGTTTTGTGTGCATTAACATAGAGGCCTATGCTTGCTGCTGCTCGTTCCAAACTATGCAGAAGTGTTTCGGCTTGGTCAGGTGTATTTGCCAGTATCGCTATGTCATCGGCGTAGTCGGCATCGGTAATTGTTGTTGCGGGGTATCTTCTGCTTCTTTTCTTCGTCAGTTCGAAGCCATTCTCTTTGATTTTGTCAATCGATGTTCTAAGTACGTAGTCTAGACAAATGATAAAGAGGTACGGGGCCAGCGTGTCCCCTTGTAGTACTCCTGCTACAATGTCAAAGTATTCTGTGTCTCCATCCGGTGATCGTACTTTTACTTTAGTGTTTCTATAGAGAATCGTTATTGCCGCTACGGTTTCTTTAGGTATGCCGTACGCTAGTAGGATTTGTTCCATCTTTCCTCTGTGAATGGAGTCGAAAGCCTTGGTAAAGTCGACAAATATTAATGTCGCTTGTAGGTTCTTTGCCCGTACACCTTCGAGGATTCTGCGGATGGTTAATATTTGTGAAGTCGTGGATCTATTTCTTCGGAAGCCATTTTGGTTTTACGTCAAATCCCGAGATGAAATGAATGATTTTATTTACAAAACATGATTTTATTTACAGAATGTTGTATGTTGGGGATGGGAGGAAAAAACCGAAAAAAAATCCCCCTTTGGTTGCCCTCCCATCCCTCTTCTACGATATGGAGGCCGACTGTTTTCCGGTGTCCGCGAACGCCGAAAACAAGCCGGACCTATCCTAACTGGGAGGGGGATCTGATCTGTTTGTTTGTTAGTTTTTTTCTCCAAAACATTATTAAACAACACATGTGCTTAATTCAACAACAGGAAGAAAACATCAATTGTATCTTTTTAGATATCTTTGTGGCGTTTCACGTACAATGCCGTTGAATAGTGTGACGTCAGTAAATCAGTTGACAAATCAAGACACACATTCATTACCACGTGACAACTGCAAGGTACTCTTATCCCTGTATATGATCAGAATTTCAAATAGAGATTGGAAGACAGTTCTTGGGTATTTATGAGTCATGGAAAAGATTGACGATATAACCAACAAACTCCAGATCTTTCTGAATAGCTGCCTCTGAATAGCAGCCACCAGATGTTCAGCGTCCTGAACATCTGGTGGCTGGCGAAGATTCTAGCCCATGAGAGATCATCATCAACATCATGTCGTGCCGTCAGCACAGATATCCCTAACCATCTCTCGCCACTCCTCCCTATCGTTCATCGTCTCTGGCAGGTCTTCAAGGCTACATCCCGTATCCTTACAGAGCTGCTGTATGTATGTTCGAGCTGGTCGTCCTGCTTTTGCCCGGCCATATGTGGGGGTCCACAGGAGTACATCACTTATGAGCTCGTCCCTGCTTCTCCAGCAGTGTCATGCATATCTGGTTCGTCTAACTTGGATAGTTTTCGTGATGGGAGGTAGGTGGTCGTATAGTTGGTGCTTAATGAACCCCATTAATCAGAGTATGAAGAAGGAAAATCAGCAGCCACTACCACAAGGCCGACCCTTGACTAAGATCAACAAAACTTGGAAACTGCTTATAAGAAATGTAGAGGTAAAAAGTTCAGGATTAATTTTTTTATGTCAGTTCGTATGAATTAATACCAAAAGGAATACTCCCATTAAAATTATGAAAAGAGTGATAATCTATATACTGCGTATGGTACTTATTTACTGCTATTTAAACAAAATATTCGTACTTATACATCTATGTTACCGCAAAAAAGTCGAACTTTCCCGAGCGTTTCCGGAAAGAATCGGAATATGTCGAAACGCCTAGCTAATCAAATTTAAGATAAAATAATTCAATCAATTTGTTTACTAAATTACAAACAAGTGTAAACATGAATTTATCGCAGCTAAGCGAAAATATACAATGTGCAGAAATGGTGATCCAATTCTGCCAAGAAAAAAACCTTATTGGCAAAATTAAAAGTTGCCGGACATGTGAGCATCCTTGCCGCTTAAAAAAAAGATGAGGAAAAGTTATGCCTGGAGATGCTGTCACACCAAATGAAGGACCTGGATAATTATTAAATTTTTATGTGAATGTACATAATAGTTACAAAACACTCCCCCTCCCTATGGTAAGAATGAATTTCTAAATTAACACATTATTACTTCTGCACGGTACAATAAGTGCATAAATACGAAAAAAAAATTATTTAAAAAGACAAAAAAAATGATACACCCCCCCCAAAAAAAAAAATTGATAAAATAAAAATACAAACCATTTTTTCGTATTGCTAATTACCATACTTTGACTGTTGATTTATTCTTTTTCTCCTGAAAAGTTTGATAACATTATCCATTAAAAACCGTCTTTTTCTCTTTTTTTTTTAAATTTTTTTTTTTGTTTTTGCGTTTTGTAAACAAATTGGTTGATTCATTTTATCGTCTGCTTGCTTAAATTTCGTTCGGAAATATTCCGAGTCTTTCCGTTATCGGCCCGGAAACGCTCGGGAAAGTTCGGCTTTTTTGCGGTAACATAGATGCATAAGAACCAAATTGTCTTTTTCTCTTTCTTTTAGTCTTCATGCGTTTTGTCAACAAATTGGTGGACTTATTTTATCGTCTGCTTGCTTAAATTTCGTTCGGGAATATTCCGATTCTTTCCGTTATCGTCCTGGAAACGCTCGGGAAAGTTCGGCTTTTTTTGCGGTAACATAGAGACATAAGTACCAAAATATTATAACTATATCATTGCTTACGAATTTTTCACACCAGTATTAGCTGACAGTCTTTCACAGGAGTCTGAGTGACAACAAATTTCTTAAACCTCTATTACTCTTCTCTGTACGCTCGCTGATCTCAGTAACGCTGTTGTTTGGATGGTCTTTGTTCGTCCTCCGATTTCCAACAATTATTATCATTGTAACTCCTTGCAAGTTTTTTTTTTTCATACCAGCGTTAGCTAATGGTCTTTCACTGAGGTATAAGTGACAGCAAGTCTCCTCAAGTCTTCAGGGCTATCTCTGGCCAATCTTAATAATGCTATAGGCTATATTGTCTCTCCTCGTCCTGTGATTTCTAAGTCTTCCAATCCTTTTACCAAGCTTTTGGGGATAGTTCCGAGTGCACCAATTACAATTAGTATCACCGTTACCCTCATGTTCCATAGGTTTTTTGTCCTCAGGCAAGGTATTGTTATTTTCACTATTGTGCTCCTTTGAGAGTTTTTCACACCAACGTTAGCTGATGGTTTTTCATTGGAGTTTGAGTGACATCTAATCTCCTTAAGTTTCCTGGACTCTTCTTAGTATTTTAGCCAAACTTAATAAACCTGTGGGTGGATGGCTTTTACATGTCCTCTGTTTTCTAAGTCTTCCAGTCCCTTTACCAATCCTTTGAAGATCGTTCAAAGTGCCTCAATTAGAACTGGTTTCACCGTTACCTTCATGTTCCATAGTTTCTTCAGTTCTCAAGCAAGGCCCAAATATCTATCCCTCTTTTTACTTTTTTAAATTTTACTCTGTGGTCATCCGGGACCGCAAAATCCAGTATTCGGCAGGTTTTCTTTTCTTTTTGATTTTTTAACTATCACCAGCTCTGGTCTTCTAGCCGAGTTTAGGTGATTCGTTTGCATCTCAAAATCACAGAGAAGTTTGTGGGTCTCATTCTTCAGGACGGGTTCAGGGCTGTGCATATACGTCTTGTTCGTATGGTCAAATCTAAATTTCTGGCGCAGTTTCCGGTGGATCACCTTTCCTACCTAGTCGTGTCTTGTCTTATACTCTTTTTTCGTTAATTTACAGCATTCGTTTGTTATGCAATTGATCGTTTCATCTCTATCCCCACATAACCAACATTTGCTATTTTGTTGTGTCTTATCTATTCTTCCTTTAACGTAGTTTTTTTTCCTTATGGTGTTGTTTTGTGCTGCTTTAAGAAGATATTCAGTTTCTCTCTAAAAGTTTCCCTTTCTTCGCCTTATTCAAGTCTTATCGAGTGATATTTCATTTGTCTGTCACTTGCAATATCCACATAATTGCTTTTCTTCCTATTTTCGTTTTCTAGTTATTGTCATTCCGTTGACCCTTGTATTTTTTGCGTTGTTTCTGGTCGCTGTAATTAGCCTTTCTTTGCTTTTTATACAATCTTAGAGTTGTCTTATCGTTGTATGCAATATGCCCAAGTATCTGTAAGTTTCCTTTTTTCCGGTCTTTCGGATTTTATTATTTTACTCCTTTTCGAGTTTTTCACACCAGCGTTATCCAATAGTTTCTCACTGGTGTTTGAGTAAGAAGCAAGTCCAGGACTCTCATCAGTATTCTGCTCGTCCGTTCATTAGTTATTGTTGCTGTTTATGTTTTTTATTAACCTACATTCTTTCAGTATGAATTGCAGGTATGCTAATAGATTTACTCCCAGATTAACTACAGCCTTGTAAAATGGACACACGTACATCCAGGAGAGTTGATTGATTCTTTTATCGCAAACAAACGAACTAGTAGAGAGCTTCTTGTGTTATTTAATTGCCTGAGTATCGCTAAAGAGCCAGGGACTAAGTAGCAATTTATAGTTTGTATTGACCGGCCTTGTGGTATAATGGCCAGAGTTTTCGCCAATGGTCCGAGAGATCGGGGTTCAATCACAAGTCGAGTCATACTAAAGACTAAAAAATGGTACTTTATGACTCTTTGCTTTATACTCAAAGGTATGAACTAATGGTAAGTGGAGCAATCCAGGAAAAGAGAATCTCCCTCCTCTACACCTCGGGTCGTAGTTGCTACTAAAATGGGACTTTAGGCTGCCATCGACTACGGTCAGCCAACTTATATATATATATATATATATATATATATATATATATATATATATATATCAAATAGTTCTAAGCCTGACCCAATTTTTATGTTTGTCGTAAACTTCTAACATTGCAATGGGCCTTACCTTTAAAGAAATTAGGACAGAATTCTATATTCTTTTTTCTAACTTTATACGTAGTTTTACTTTAGGACGAATATCCTTTGGAAAATTATGAACCCCATTATCCTCCCAGTTATGGGTTAAATAGTACCACCACTGTCCATCTGAAAGGATAGATTTGGCATTAAACAAAAAAAATGTATACGTAGTGGTAGCCCGTGTTAATCTGTTGCCACAAGAAAAATGTTTAACTCTGATTCTTTTTCTGGGTGAGTCTAAGAGCTTTTCAAAATACCCTTATATATATATATATATATATATATATATATATATGTGTGTGTGTGTGTGTGTGTGTGTGTGTGTGTGTGTGTGTGTGTGTGTGTGTGTG